>JAOTQE010107558.1:0-13444 GCA_025631205.1 Nesometra sesokonis
TTTTGTCAATTACGTTTTCAGCCGCCATTTTGAATTAGAAAATGGCTGCCATGTAAATCTATGGTTGTCCATATCTCACTGCCGCTGTGCTTCAAATTTTGATTACATGTAATTTATCCTCATTAAAACCAAAAATAAAATTCGGGGTCAATTTTAGAGGTTTAAGCCTGCTAATCCCCTTAAATCCACCACTAGGAGATGGTCTACACAAACAACTCAATCCTACCATGGTTGGGATAATTTTAGAATCTGGAACTACCTGGTGCTTGGGATTGACACCGTTTTAAAACTGCTTTTTAAAATCACAGGTGTGACCTAATGCTATAAAATACTGATCTTGCCAGTGGAGAGTAAGCAAAAAAAAAAAAAAAATCTGTACTAACAATAACAATAAATAACAATGACATTTTTCAGGTGATTGCAGATCTTACGGGAAGTAAATTATCATACAAATACAGAAGTCAAAATGATGTAGGTTTTACCTACAGGGGTTAGTAACTTAAGAGAACAAGAGTTAATCACAGGAGGGTAGCCACACCACACAATCCACAAAAAAACTGTGACCTACAAAGCCCTGACCTATTATAGCAACCGTCTATCGAACTTCCAAGGGACTGAAGTTTTTAAGTTTTAATTTCAAAATGAAAAAAAAAAATAGTTACCCCATTAAGTCATTTTCCAAGTTTCAAATTATTTTAGGTTCATTTGGCCAATTTTTTGGATTTGGGAAGTTGCCCCATTTTACAGTCATTTTCCAGGCTTCAAATTATTTTAGGTTCATTTGGCCCACTTTTGGATTTGGGAAGTAAATAACAAAAGTAACAATAATCTTGTGTATGTATGCATCTAATTGGGTAATTAGCATCTATTTAGCCTAATAGAAACCAGGTCTGCAGATGGCAATTTTAGCTACTCATAACAACAAATAAAACAAAAGAAACTGTTTATATTTTCAGGTTAAAACATTTTATTCACCCGCTGTAGAGGACGTCCGCCCACATTACAGACGTGTAATTTTTTTCAATATATCAACGATTCTGATGACCTTTGAACCATGACATTGTAGAAAACTATGAGAATGCTGTTATTGCATCAATCACTTCTAAACATCTCATTAAGTTCTTACTTGAGTGCATTTACATGTTAACTATGATGTTTAAGTTAAAATTATTTATTTTAAATACGGTAAAACCTTGAAATGAAGCTTGGGGCTTCATGTATTTTTAAGACCTTTGAACTTCAATTAATATTCAAGCTTTTTTTTTAAGCTCAAGACAGGCTTCCTTTTGAATTTAAGCCCACTGGCTTATTTTTTAGGTATTACTGTATATTAATAATGAATTGGATCTACAATTACAGAGTTAATACAACTAAAACTAGTCAATATGACCATTATCACATTATATGACAGACGCAATGGTAGATTCAACTTGTATTTTAACTCAAACATCCTGGTATTCAGATCAAACCTGATGACAATGAAACAGCATCTCATAGTTTTATGCGATATTAGCGATTTTGCACCTAGTTAAAAAGCCTAGTGAAAATTATTTTTTCGCGGCAAGTTTTAAAAACCAAATCAATTGATTTATTTGATGCTAATTTCTAGGTAGAAACTAATTGACGAAGCAGTAAAATATGAGAAACAATTTTACGCTCGGTTTACTTAAAAATAAGTACAGTAATACCAATAACCTGGTAAACAAGAACTATGCGGGGTGTTACCCCAGCTAAGTATGCAGAAAAACAAAATAAAAATCAACAGAAAATCATAAAGCATAAACTGGAAACCATTTCGAAACTCCTTAATGTAACTATACATTTAACAGGCTTCGAGTCACCTCTAGCCTATAGGGCAAAGATAACTTGTCACCCGCTTACAGATTCCGTAACATATTTTTAAATGTGACAATTTTGTTTCAACAGTTGTTCTCATCAAGAAAACAACAAACTCCTTTGGTCAACATTCTCTTAAGTACAATACCCGTAACAACAAATCTGTTGTCTTAAACTATTTACTGTTACCTAGCAACTGTTTATTATGGGCACTGAAACTATTGCATCAGTCCCTGCAAATACACCCTTATATGAAGAAATCCACCATTATATGGAGAAATCCACCATTATATGGAGAAATCCATCCTTATATGGAGAAATCCATCCTTATATGGAGAAATCTGTCCTTATATGGAGACATCCATCCTTATATGGAGTGAACTATAAAGAGACATTTAGCAAACTGACAAATCCGGTATGGTGGGATCTAGACAACTCTAGCATGTGTTATGCAAACTATTAAAGTTACTATTTTCTCAGATATAAGCCCTTTCCAGGGAATAAGAATAATGATCTCATTTTCAAGGAAATTGGGCTTACACCAGGGTCATTATGGTATAATATTAATTCAAAAATTTACTGTGACTTTTTATTCAAAGGAGATTATTATTATAACAATCTGCCCCTTGTGTTTTGTTTGCTTATTATTCAGAATATGAATTCCAATTTCTTGAGAATCAACTGAAGTTTTTAAATTTTATAAACACATGCGAGTATGTCTAGATTCACCTAAGTCATAATAAGTTTAGGTCACAATATAATTAAGTATTTGCAAATACTTGTCGATAAATATTATCTCAATTTTTTTGGGAGAAACTATAGGCTTAAATTCTCAACCATAGTCAAGTCTTTAAAACAGTTTCTCAACCAATTTGTCACGAACATTCTCAACCCGCAAGGGAGAATGTATTCTTACACAAACATGTACACAACAAGATGATTAATCTAAACAAGTTTTATAGAGAAGGCAAAAATTTATACTAAACACACAAATACTTTTTAGGCTAAATATAAATCTATACTGATTATATATGGGACAATATCATCCATTAAAAATATTACTGTAAAGATATTGTTATCAGTAATTATCAATTTCACATACACAATGTCCATGCTATCATAATTATTAATTTAGTTATTTTATTTATCTGCCATGTAAACTAAAGAGTGGGAATTATACAGTATTATCAGTATTACTTTTAAAGCCCTTTATTTATGCGGGCTCACAAAATAAATTTTTTTTGATAATGCCCTTTTAAAAATTTGTTTATCTTCAGCTAAAACAATTTTCGTGAGGTGTTAATTTTTGCAAATCATGTTTTTATGCCAAAATCTTGTAAATGAAAATATTGGCTTTATACTGTTAGGTTATCATTTATTTTTTAAATTTTGCATATTCAATTTTTTTCACAACAACCAACCAATTCAAATAAATAATGCATTTGATTTAAGAATCGTAATTCATAACAATTATGTATAACTTTAAAGATGTATTGTCACTTGAAAATGACAAAAAAAATCAATGACATTAATTTTGAAATTAACTTGCTCATATCAAAGTAGAATCAAAGTTAAGAACTTGATAATAGAAAGTAGTGTATTTAAAAATTGTTTAATAACATTTTTACACTGAAAAATTATAAAAATTGAAGAGGCTTCCAGCCTTTTTTATGTTTTTGGCTGATTTTTAGCATATAACATTGCAATATTGGGGGTAAATAATTTTAAAATACCCTAATTTCTAGTTTCATGGTCATAACATATATATTTCTTCGAAACTAGCAAGTTAATTTCAAAATCTATTCTTTGTCATTTTTCAAGTGACAATACATCTTTAATTTACATTTCATGTACATGGAATTTGATATCATGGACATTGTTTATGCACAACTTCTCAATAATGTTAATACAATAAATCCTCAAATAAGCATCATGGCGACTTATATAAAAATCCTTAAGGTTTCAGTGTGGCATCTATCCGAGATCGGCACTAAATATATTGCCATGGATATATAGATCTAGTAGTAATTTGTTAGGACTATGCATAGGCCTCATTATATCAAAAAGAAAATTTATAATGTAAATACAGTTAATCCTCAAATACGGCAATTATAAAAATTGTGAGTGTTTCAATTTGCCATCTATTGAAAATTCAAGATTATAAAAAGTTGACATTGATATTTAGGTTTGAAAGGTCCACTAATCAACTTCAAGTAACAAGTTATAATACATACTCCAAGCAATAAGACACATCATCGTGACAGGATTCAATATTTCAACATATATTATGTCATCAATCAAGGTGATTCCTGATGATAAAATTTATGTCATTGAATCAATCCTGTCACAATGACATGTATCTTATTGCTTGTAATATGCATTATACATATATAGGTCTAGTCGTAGTCTAGTAGGCCAATACATGCCATTTATCTTCATAAAGAAACATTTACAAAGTTTATAAGCTTGTGTCTTTGTTGTTATTTACTCATTTAAATATTGTTTACATTTTCTTTAAAGCATTATTTCTCCAATTGTTTTATGAAACAGGGTAAAATTTAGGCGTGCCACAAATCTTCAATTATTGCTTTTTATTAGTTAAATGGTTATCCTTTAAGTTTTATTGACTTAATTCACACACAGGTACAGTATAACAATCCATCTACTATGGTCCCAATCTGATAAATTGAACTTTCTGGGTTAGGCATAACACTTGATCTTGAATTGGTATACAAATCGTTTGTTTAGTGTTTTTGCTACTCAATTCTGTAAATTATACAGTTCACCTTGAAAAATTATTCAATTCAACAAACCTATATTTTAAAGATAAGAAATATGAATAATAAAGTTTAAAGGACAAAATATATTTTCTGGTTAAAACAAGCATTTTTCTGGGTTGTGGGCTAGACCTTAAAATTTCTGGAGAACTTGAAATTTTCTGGGTATTGGGACTTCTCCTTTTGGTGCCATATAATTTTTGTTCAAGCAAAGTGTCGCGTTGTAGTGTGGCAATTTTGCAGGGACAACTTTTATTCAAGGATGGTGATTATTCGAGGAGGCGTTAAATTGAGGGGACACCGATTCAAATGGAGCGCTTTTTCCAGGGCAGCACTTGTCTAAGGCTTACTTGAATATTTACCATATTGATACTGTATTGCTACTAAAACTCTTCTTATACATTGACTTACAAGTACTTAATTTCAGAAGGTAAATTTAGAATAACTATATACTATATACTGCAAAACTGTACAATATAAAAAATAAGAACTTTCTTACTATAAAAATACATAATCACACACACTATTATACATAGAGTAAATAAATAATTTGTTTTTATATTTCAAAATTGGTTAAAAACTGTAAATGATAATGTGGATGATGGTGAAAATATTATGTGGATGACAAAAATTAATTTGTTTACTTATTGATCAAATGTTACGAAACTCAACAGTTTTATCCATGGCATGTTTCACAAGATTTGTTAATTGAGGTTATGAAGGATGTAGATAATTCTGTTTGTAAATCTAAATGTTATTATTAATTTTATTATGATAAATACTTATTATATTAATGATAAATACTATGTCAATGGTAAATAGATAAAAAGACATTTAAATAATATTTAAATGATTGGAAAATATACTTATATCAATAATGTTAATACTATGGTCCACTCCCAGATTAAATTATTTTGCAAACAAAAGTTGCATATGCTTTACATACAAGCAACAGAAAAGAAAAGAAGAAAACGTCAATGCTACATTTTCTTATTACCGTAATAACTAAAAATGTAATGTATATTTAATTTTTGCCTTCTATATAAAACAGTTCATTCAATATCAGACTTGGGCAAGTAGTGTTAAGTGTAAAATAGATTATACCAATTTGTTTAACTAAGACAGATAGGCTAAACTTAATAAGTAGATGGTGTAGATGGCTTGGGACTCTGGATTTGCCACCTGTTTTGATTATTTTAATTAACTGTAGGGATGTATATTTTTAAAATAGTCTCACCTCTGCCTCAAACATGGTGGGGCTGAGGTGGTCTGGATCTGCTAGATTTTATACTTTATTTTTTCTTTACGTATTTTAAATGCATCAAGGGTTGAATATTCTTAATATTTTTACACCTTGCCAAACCATTAGTCGGAGGTGGGTTGGGACCCTGGAACTACCAATATTTCATTACTTATACCAACTGTATAGCTTCTTTATAAAACAAAGAATTGGCTAACAATTGCTCAAACGTAACACTTGACACCACTTGCCCAAATCAGTGAATATCAAAATACAAAAATAGTGTTAAGTTCTTGTTAAATTAAAAATAAAAATCCTAAGCTCAAGAATTAATTACAAATTGAATAGACTGTATTAATGTAATACATATTGATTATAGATAATAGCAATAATAAACACTAAAAGAAACCTTCTAAAACATAAAATTTATTTTTTGATTATAAAACGTGAGAGTAGTTGGCACAGAGATTGAAAGTTCCAAGCTCAATCTGGTCAGTTTGTTTGTGTTCTTGGGCAAGACACTTTATCCATGTTCCTTTTTATTTACCCAAGAGTATGAGTGGGTACCTGTAAAGTAAAAATGTCATATGCAATGATTGAAAATGCAACATTACGGAATAGATTGTTCCATAAGCGTTATTACTAATCACCTGGGTAGTATTAAGATTAGGGTTAATAATAATAATAATAATAATAAAAATAATTTTTATTATAATAATAATAATAATAATAATAATATTTATATAGTGCCCTACACGTCTCAGTTTTTGACGATTAAAAGCTGCTTGAAAAAGGATGTTGAATAAGCCATTTCACAGTTTCAAATGAGCATGTGCAGATTACGGTGAAGTCATAAAATGACTCGCAGCAATTATATTCCTTTAAATAAGTGCTGCGCGTCGTTTTATTACCTGACCTTGGTAATGCACATGCGCAGTTGAAACCGTGAAATGGCTTATTACAAATGGGTAAAGGTAGCCAATTCCAAAGCAGTGGAGCAGCAACAGAAAAGGCCCGTAAACCGTAGTTTGTCTTAAACTTTTGGGTTTTCAGTTAGTGTAGTGTAGTTGATCAGAATATGAGATGAGGTTTAAAGTTTATAAAAAAATCATTATATTTCTGCTTTTGATCAACATAAATAAACTTACAGCTTAATCTAAGCTGTAATTTTTCAAACCTGGAAAGAATTTTCGGAAATTAAGATATAAGGTTTATATATTATTTCTTAACTGAACAAGAACTTCAAACAGCAATAACAATAAAATAAAAAAATCAATAATACTGAAACAATTATTACAAATATGTATTATTATATTCAACAGATTTATTTGTTATTCAATCATATCGTTGTGCAAGTTTGTGTTTTTTGATGTTCTACTTTTCTTCTTTTTTGGTACCAGATGACCAGGTTGATCCAGTACGTGGGTAGGACCACAGGTTACTCAGCATCGACGAGTTGAATGGGTTGTACGATGCGGCCTAGAGAAAAACAATATTAAAATACAAAAATTATATTATATTATATTGATTCGACTTGTGTAGAAGGCCTCAAAATAAGCTTTGGGTTGGATAAAAAACTGAGGGTGGAATTGCCATTCATACTTCTGCAATGCATTATTAAATTTTTGCATCACTGATTTAATTTATATAAAAAAAATTGATAGATTTATCGGGTTGGTGTCCGGCGGGAGATAGTTTACTACTCTAGTTAAATTATATCTTTGTTGTAAAGTGCCTAAAGAGATTGCCGATCTATTAGACGCTATATAAATGTCTATTATTATTATTTAGAGTTCAATCTCATACAATATTCCTTTGTCATTCCAACATCGGAAAAACTAAAATGAATTGATTGATCTGATGCCAGTTACAATACAGTATATTGAAATATTCCGCAAGTTAAGACTGCCAGTTAAGACTGTTTGATTGCAATCCATCCAATCCTTTCCAAGCAATTCAGGATTGTGTATGAATCTTATAGACAACTGTCTCACATCGGCGTAACCTAACCTTACCTGTGGTTCTGGTAGTTCTGGTTCGATTCCCAGAGCAGCACGATCCAGTAAAGGACTGTCGTTGGCAGTGCTCGACCAGATGGATGATGGGAAGAGCAGGGGGTTGCTGGTCTGCCATCCACTATCCATATTACGTCCACCGGTGGCGCTATTCCAGGGGCTGTTATTGGTTTGGCTGAACAAGCTCTGTCGATGAATAATAATTAAGAATAGTTAAAGAAACCACGATTTATAAGTTTTTGAAAAACAGACCTTATTTATTGGACGGATTTGGTGACAGGCATCAAATTACCTAATTTGGGTGTTGGTCTGTATACATTTGAGGCATGTCATGCCAAAACTTGTAGCAAAATTGAAAAATGGACATAATATTGAAAGTATATTACACTTGTTATAAGCTTTAAACCGAGGTCAATTATCGGACATCTATTACCAAAGTTATGAAACAAAATTGACAAAAAACTCCTTTGTATTTGTTAATATTTCTTGTTTATTTGTTTATTTTTCAATAACTTCCTGCGCGACAACTTGGTGGTTTTGCCATGCTTTGCCCTATTTCAGTTTATGCATGGTTAAAGATAGCGATACTGTTTAAAATTTCTTAAAACTGGTATAATTTTAATTGAGGTAACTATTATTGCAAAAATTTGTATGTTCACAAATGCAAGTAAGAACAAGTATATTTGCACTACTCAAATTATATATGTAGATATTGAATTTATTTTTTTTAATGTTTATGTTGATTTTGCTGATAATGTTATAGGTGATTATGATAATAATTATGTCATTATTGAAGCTGTGTAGTTTGATTTATATAGCGCCTTATACAATAGAGTCTCAAGGTGCTGTGGACCAGATGTTACACATTCATGTGACTTTCTACGCCCCTAAGAGTCACGTCATGTCCTGCTGCTCGATACAGGCGCTCATTCATCTATCCACTGCAGGGGATGTATGGACCAGTACACCGGGGTAACCCCCTACTCATCTCGAAAGATATACTGGGTTTTTCTATAGTGCACATGAGCCGTTTGAGTACACTGGGCGTACAGTTTATAGTCCTTATCCGAGAAGACTTGTTCCACCACCAGAACCATGGTGCGAGCGAGCCTCGAACCCATACTGTTGTTATTGCTATGGTTCACGGTTCCCTGCATTAACCGCTCGACCATACAACTCGCATACAAGCAGATGTGGTTGTCGGCATTCGTGTTAATGTTGACAATGTTATTGTTGACAATGTCGCTCTTGATATTTTTGCCATTATTTCATAGTTCTAACTTACTTAGCTACCAGCATAAATTTAAATTTAATAACAATTAATTTAATAAGAATAATTATTTTTAACTCTGTATTTTTATAATAATCAATTTCTGTATATACATAGTAATACTGTAATTGTCTAAAATGATAAAACGTGTAAATATGTATTCTAAAAATGTATATAAAAAACTATTTAATTAGTTTGAAATAGTCTATAATTTAATGTGTTGCTTTTTACAAACTTTTTCGGAATTGTTGGCATTATGACTAACTCAAATTATTTCAGTATTTTTGCTTTAGGTTATAAATGAATTGATGGACTTCAATTAACGACTTTTAAATTGCAATAAAGGTAAATAACGTTCATGGCGACCAATAAATTACTTACACTGCTACCAGAGATACTGTCTGGCGATTGAGTACCAGTTGACCAAGTGGTGGTGTTCTGTGATCCTGCATAGCTGCTTGGCTGCCAGAGGCTAGATGTTGGGCTAGTGCTGGAACCAAAACCGGGCCAGTTGTCCAAAGATCCAGTTGCTTCCCGCTTCTTTCGTGATTTGGGGGCACCTGGAGCCTTAGCACTAGGATCCCAATTTGGTCCAAAGGTAGAATCTGTTAAAAAATATTGTATTGTCAAAAAAATATTTCAGAAAAATTAATTTCAAAAGCTGAATTGCACCTTCCGAGACCATTGGAACCAAAGTTGTGGCCGACAAAATATTAGTATATTTATATAAAAACAAGAGTGACCGCTCATCAAGTCCGCACTTCCATTGTGATTTCGGGGTGTAAAAGGATTGTCCCATTATTGATTACTCTAGCATTAGTAGCATGGACTTAACCTTCTAAATTTTTTTGTAGATTTTGCAGGAAAAATGTTTGGAAAAGCAAGATAAACAATTTTAAGTACTTAGAATGTTCTTTCGAACACATATTAAATAAAAAAAAAACAAAATAGCCAGACCCTACTGTGGGACTTCCTTTTTGTAGAACAGTCAAGGTAAACAATGTCTTAACCGCCGAGCCACTCATGCACTTGGTGAAATTAGCCATATTTTACACTACTTGATGAAACGCGTTTTTTGTTTTGTGTGTCTTGGGGAACACCCTGGAGTACAACTTTAAAAAAGGGCAATGAACGTTTGTTGGAAATGAACTCTAATTTATGTGTACAAAATTTCAATCATGTCCGTTCCAAACTGGCGACGCTGGACGCTTTTAAAGTTGTGGTGATAACACATCCAACAACAACATGACTGAGGTTCTAATGTCCGTTTCACATAGACCTAACAAATGTAAATACTAAAGCAATAGTGTTGTAATTCATATTAACCGATTTATCATTCATAATGGTACATACCCTCTCCAAACTGAAAAGCAGCCGGTGAAAATGTGGATGGTGGTGGTGATTTGGTAAGTGGGGTACTCGGTGAGCCAGATGGCAAGTTGAACATACTGGGGCTACTTGGGCTATCACTTCCAGATGAGTGGTTGTCCATCATGGTCCAGTGTCCAATCTTGTAGCTGGTTCTAGTGGGCATGGTCTTTGATCCAATGGCACCTGTCGATAACATATCATTTGAATAATGTTCTATTTGGTTTGATTTATTACTGATCCAGGTGGCACTATACACTTCCGGGTCGAATGCTTCTCACAATAATCATTATTTATAAATTGAAAATAATTTTCAAGACAAATTACGGACTAAAATAAGACCAAAAATCCATTTTTTTTTAAACAGGAATTCTAATATATGGTCAATAAACCATCATAGCCTAATGAAGGGCTGTAATTCTACGCTTAGGGGGCATAGGCTTAGTAGGAACCAGATTCGTCTTGGAGTTATGGTCGCAACGCTACCTTAGACCAGGTAAATATAACCTTGAGGTAGGTGAATCTGGGGCCTATTAAAACTGTTTATCACTGACAAGCACTCAAGTTTTATAACTAACATCACTGTCTTCAAATATAAATAATTTTCTGAACAAATAACTGATTTATACCTAATGTAATAACAGGTAAATTTGCGAAAATTATTATTTGTTGAAACGTCCCATTATAAAAATAAAAGTCGCGCAATGTTAAAAATTGTAAAATCGTGAACATTTAGGGCCGCAAAAATAAAGGGATCTACAGTATATAGATACACTATATACAAGCATATCAGTGTAACTTTAGAAAACAAACTGTTGACTTCTAGTTACCTGGATGTTTTCCCTTGTCACCGACTGGAGTGAATGCCGAGATGGTCTTATCAGGTGCCGAGTGTGTCTTGCCTAATTTCTGTTTGCCCTTCCTACTGCTAGATGACTGCTTGATGTTGACGCTACTACTGTCTGAGCTTCCACTGCTTACCACACTGCTGTAGCTGTTGCTGCGACTAGTGCTGGGGTTTGGCGACGCCTTGTCATTGACAGATGCTCTGGCTGGAGCTAGTAGGAGGTCGGCTTCCATTGTCTGTACAGATAGCTGCATCAGGCTTGAATCTATAGAATGTACAATGAGAGTATTGTATTAACTAATAGGGATCCAGTTAAACATTGTAATCGGTGAGAAAGTTTAATACATACTCCAAGCAATGAGATACATGCCATCATGACAGGATTCAACATTTCGACATAAATTATGTCATCATCAGGAATTACTGATTATGACATAATTTATGTCGATTAAATATTGAATCTGTCATGATGGCGTGTATCTTATTGCTTGGAGTACGTATTATAGTTTCTTACTTGTAATCGGTGAACAAAGGAAAAATAATAAATTTTGCCACAAATTTAAAATATAAATACTAACGTGTTACACTTTACTGAGTTTTAATAGGTAGCATACCTTTTCAAATAAAATAGACATTTTAGTATCATCTACATTGCTTTACATAATGAAGTGTTAACATACTAACCTCCATCAGTTGGCATAGGTTTAGCTTGGTCCCACAGTGGAGGCGGCGAGTCCTTATCAAGATCACTGCTGCTACATGTGCTGGCGGTGTCATCGGCTCTTGCCTTATTTTGAGCCATCTGAAGTCGGATGTTCTTCTTCGTTGCTTGAGCAGTGACCTTGGCTGCTATGGCGTGAGGGGAAGTACATGACTCCTTAATGGATGCTGCAGTTGGTTTGTGTTGTCTTTTTCTGGCTTCAAGGGGTGTAGTGTAGGGCAGCTCCAGTGTGCTGTTTGATAAATCAATGTAAAATTTCCTATAGAGGTATACTATTGCAACAATGAGTAAAATCGAAAAACGATATGACATTCATTTATCACTAGAAAAAAAAAATCATGGATGCATTCATCTGGACTCATTGATGTCATAATGACATATGGTTTAGAGTAAGAAATATTTAAGTCTTTCAAAACGTTTCGAATAAAAACAATCTTGAACTTTAAAAGGTAACTAAATAGTAGTTACTGATAATCTCTTTTTTTTCGAAAAATCAGGCTTGAATAACATAAAATTTGATCACAGATCTATGGTTTATCATCATGTCATATTTAAGACATTTTTGGTAACTGTTAGCAATGATATGATATCACATGGTATAGTGGCATAATGTTATATTGCACGTCTAAACTATAATAAAATAAAAAGCTGATGAAATTATATCAGCATACAGTCACAAATTCCAAAGTCGAATAATTTATTTTTCAGTGCTACTTTGGATTTGATTTTGGCAAGTTTGACATCCTTCCCAAATCCACCCAAAAAAAAAAAAATTTCTTTGAAAAATACCAGTTTGTTATCTCTAAAATAAAAAAACATATTTAGTTACTTGCATACTGATAAGGTTTTATTCTCGAGTATAAAAATGCTAATAGTTATCAAACTCTTTTATGCTAGGCCTAGACAATTTTGAGGTAATTTCTCGTTTCTAAAGTCAGTAGTTGTAGATAGAATCATCGCAGTTGGTTATGAGATTTAGACTCTTCACAGAGGGAAACAGATACAGATTCATCTGCTTTATTTTTTAGGATCAACACAAAAAATTCTGTTCTCATTTTACATTTCTTAATGTTTGAAGTAATAAAATGACACAAACATGGCAGATAAGTATTATATTTATAAATTTGAATACAAAATAGTAAAATTTAGAATGCTTTATTGTTTTTTTTTTGACAAAGTAGAACGTTGGAACAAACGGGCCTTTAAATGGCTATTTACATTTAATTACAAAAAACATGGTTTAAGAGATTTCCCAAACGATAACCGAACGGTACTGGGTCTGGACAATAGCGATCCGGTTCCACATCAAGACATTCCATTCGTAGAAGTACTGATGAAGAAAGTCTATCTAATGGTGGCAATAGAGTGGC
>JAOTQE010107569.1:0-13443 GCA_025631205.1 Nesometra sesokonis
GGGGGGGGGGGGGGGGGGGGGGGGGGGGGGGGTAGAGAGTCAAAGTTTTAGGGGTCCGGGAGCATGCTCCACCAAATTTGGTCTTTAGATGTCTGGAAATTCAAGGGCGTGTTAAGGGATGAATTCTTGTCTTATGATTGCTGAATATTTTTCATTTTAAAAGACAATAAAATTTATGAATTTTACTTTCCGAAGGGAGTGGGGGTCGTCCCCCATAAATCCGCCCCTTGACCGGTATCTATTATTATCGTAAGTATATACGTTGTTAATTATGCCTTTGATAAAATATCAATGAATCTTAGGCTTATCAAATAGGTTGATATTATAATTTATGTTTCATTAAAATGAATTTATTAAATTATGCAATGATGATTTGATAATTCGTTGATAATACAAGCATACTCACAGCCTCGGTTATTGCATTCTCCATCAACATAAACGTGCCAACTTTGAGTTTATTTACATTGTATTGCGTTTCAATATTAATCATATGTGGACAAGTATGGTATTGAATGGTAAATTACAGTATGTCATTGCTATTATTCCAATGCAAATATTTGTACGACGCGAAGTAACGCATGCTGACGAGAAATAAGGCATGTTAACGAGACCCGTACACGTGTTGACGCGAATACACTGAATCTGAGAGTAGGCCTATTGTAGTCTCAGACAGAATTATATAGGCCTATAAATCAACTAATAGCTCCATCTACTAATAGAATGATTAAAAAATGACCAACTGGCTAAATTTGAAAATAAACGGTACATAGAATATGCATGGTGGACGACTAAAACATTGCACAGAACAAATAACCAACCAAACCAACAAAACTACCAACCAGAAAAATACCAACCAACATACCAATCAACTAACAAACTAACCACTATCCAACCAAAAGAACCAACAACCAACCAACCAACCAACCATGCCAACCAACCAACCAACCAACCTTCCAAACACTAGGCCTAAATTATTATTTTATTATGTTTTACATAAAATCTCTTCAACAAGATAAAGTCTAAAGGACGCCTGTCATTTTTACCTTCTCATGAAAATTTAGAAGATTTTAGAAGATTTTAGCCCAATTATTGATTAAAAATCTGATATCCGTTTCTCCAATTCAACATCGGCTTGGAAAGCGTTCAGAAACGCGGTCCGGTGAAACCATAGGCCCTAGCAAGGTTCTGTGATCCTCTATTTATTAGAGATGCCGGTTCTGTGGTGTTATCAAGACCAGTATTCCTTCGTACTGCTCCGTACGTTTTATGCCGGGTACCTTATCAGTGGCGGACGCAGGGGTGTTGCCCTAGTTGCCCCGGCAACACCCTTAATTTCATAGTTTTCTTGTAATAACATACACAATCCGAAAGTAGTACAGCATAGTTCTACTAAATGTCCATTTCATCGTTTATCAATATTGGCAGAGAATCATTTTTATGCGCATATTACTCACTGAACCCTATCGGGGAACACAAGTCGCCCCAGCTATAGGATTTTGGCTCTGGGCAACCCCCTTAAAGTTATTCTGCGACCGCCACTGCTTATGATCCATTCTTGGGATCCAGAGTAGAAATTCGTGTTCTGCTTCATCTCGGTGACGATGAAAGTGGTTAGTTACACTTACAATTGAAGTCTGATTGAAGCACACATCACACACCCACACACATTCAGAACCCGCCGAAAGGTGGGGGGGGGGGCACTTTTCCAGTTTTCCAGTCCGGGTGGGCGTGGTTTTCAATTTTTTCCTGACTAGCAAAAAAAAAAGGCAATTTCTCCATTTTGGTGCCCTGTTACCCCTATTTTTTAATGTATTTAGGGTGTTTCTGGTAAATGTTTGACCCACCCAGCGCACCTAATAGAAGGGGGAGGGGGCGCAACTGCGTTTTGACGATAATAGGGGGCGCTCGCCGGTTGCGCCCCCACTAAATCCGCCCCTGACCCACACACCACCCGATCTCCCCCCCACACACACACACTCATTCTTGACGTGCTTGTAGTCCAAACTTTACTAATAATGGCTCTACTGTATCAGAGAGCAAGGCTAAGACATCAGCAAAGCCAAAATCTGTAACCTGCTTCCTCAACCGTCTTGGTTTGATGTCACACAGAAAATTCTTGAGCCCTGTTTTCGGGTTGCCATTTTGGAGACAGTAGAAAACTGCAATGATAAGGCACAAGTGCTTGGATTTTAAAGACCTCTGCTTCTCCATCGGATAAGATATGCCCTTGTAGTATCATGCATGTGGGCAAGGTATTTAAATAAAATGCCCAAATTTAGAATTATTTAAGAAGAAAAAATCCCCAATAATCCTCCTACTAGTGTTCTCCCAATTAAAAAAAATTATACTGGTATATTATCCACAAAAAAACACCCCCAAAAACATGACTTATGGTATGGCTTTTGGGTTTATTTTGGCCCAACCCCAAGTATGAGAATTCCTGTTCTCTGCAAAGGAGGGCAAAAAATATATGGGAATCAATATTATATTATAATTATTTAAATAAACATTTTTTTACTAGTAAATTGTAATTTTTACAGGTAAATGATATGGCTAAAATCATACTCTGGAGAACACTGTAGATACAAATGTACTTTTCTTACCCCTCCCTTCAACCACGTGGCCCTCTTATTGATATATCTTTGTGAATTCTTGTTGCTACTGGTTACGAATACGACGATCTAATCATATATTGTCGGAATTTCTTTATTTAGTTACGTAAGCCATGCAGAATTAATATAACCTCATAGATAATTCATAATAGTTATAAATACTTATATTAATTAAGAAATATGACCCACAAAATTACAAAGCTTTTCATAAAAATACTTCACGAGATGGGGTGTTTTGTACGAGGCGAGGCAGCACTTTCAACCCAATCGATTGGGTCTTTATATAAAGCGGTGTTACTATAGTTTATTGCATACGAACACCCCTTTCATTTTGTGATTGCTTTGTTTTTGTTTGTTGTACTGTTGTTAGTTTAATAATTAATGTAAGCAGAAATGAGGCGAAAATAAGAACGGGTTAAACAAATAGGCCTATTTACCACGTCAATATGAGACTCACGAGAAATGATTATTATTTATTGCACCAATAAAGTACAATATTATAAGTCAGGATTAAAAGAGTTATTATTATTATTATTATTATTATTATTATTATCTCAGCAGATTTTCTCATTGTTTACGGGGCCTAATTATAAATGATGCATGCAATATGGTATGTCTTTTCTTCTGTCTGTCTGTCATCGTAGTATGCCACTATCTTTATTGCTATCCTAAAGCGCCTATACAAAACAGTCATAACCCAGCCTATATATTTTTATCAAAATATAGTTCATTTTAATTGTATTTTCATGACATTTTGTCATTTTCAAGTAATAATCTGTAAGAACATGTAAATAACAAGCAAATAAAAATAATAGTCAGCGAAAAACCCTGATATCAAACATTGTAATCATCATCATCTGACAATAAACCTCTTTTATTTTCGTTGTTCGTGACAATATTAAAATTTGTGGTACTACGTGGAATTCCATTTTTCCATCTTATTATTATATAATCTTATATTTGCTGTCTCTATAGTTGTTTTATTATTAATATTTCTTTATACCAACAAGCTTTAAAACACGTATTATTGTCAACGAAACTCAATAAAAAGAATTTTTGTTTGAAAACAAGAAGACTGTATTAGATGAAAGATGCATCGTTCTTACGTAGTACAGTAGCAATTGGAGCAGTAATTATCATTTAAACTAGCGCTTAAGTTGAGGTCGCTTCAAACTCATGCTAGGCGATTGTGTGTGTTCTTGGGTAATGTAAGCAGGGGCGGCTGAGCGTTTTTGAATTGGGGGGGGGGGACGAAGTTAAATGCTCGGCTACCTCAGCCCACTTAGAATTTGATGAGCAAAAAAAAAAAACAAACCCTTGTTGCCATATGATTACAGCAGCATTATTGATTGAAAGGGTGGCGTGTTCTATTTTGTCTGCCTCAAGACTGAAGGTAATAATATAACTTAGTGAGCTTAAAAAAAATAAGTAGTATTTTTTGTAGTGGAAGATAATGGAGGATTGTCCTTCATTCAAGAATCGGTTGGAGCTGTTCAACTTATGTCCTCTGGCAGTCTTTTCAGGAGGACGGTTTTCAGGGGTTGGTGTGCTGTTTGTTTCTATCGGGGGACTGTGATTGAAGTGAGATTTCGCCATACCCACAGGTTTTACAGGATTTTGGTTCGTACCACCTTCAAAACACACTGTATGTCGAGGCAGCGAGACGTTGGAATTCTCTTCCTCCTCATATTCGTTCCCAATCAAATTGTAGGCCTATGTTTAAAACTGACCTTTTTGAATATTAATGGTTAAAAGAACTGTAGATTTTAACAGCAAACTGATGGTAATAGGTGTGGGTCCAAAGTTTGCAAAAAGTGTCAGATGGGAGACCCGGGCCGGCTTCCTCCCTCCCCCGATCCGCTCCTACCTGATCAACATACGATCCTTGTGTCATCAAATTGGTAATAAGTCTAAATAAATAAAGAGGCCTATATATTATTCAGATCGCCGTATTAAATGAGAATGTATTGTTTCATACTCGGAGCTGGTAACAATGCCACCACTGACACCTGGTTATGATACGGTAACTGAGCCGAAGGCTTCGGGTGTTTGTAAGCCCGATTTGAACCAAATTACTACGGGTTAAAATACCGATATCGATCACAAATTTCTACCCTAAACACGCCTAATTTAAACGCTCTCGTGACCGTATTGTTTAAAGATACAATTGAACGTAGTGTAAATTTAGGCCTGACGATCGAATATTTCGATCGGTTAAGTCACATAACACAAAACCCTCATCGGTTGAATAGAAACAGAAAAGCCCGATCATGTTTATAACGGTTTCGTCAAATATTTGCTAACAAGTTTTTATTGTGTAATTTTTGTTTAGGTTCAGACTTCTCAAAAGCTTCAGTTAGATTACAACGGAAACTCATTGGTCATGAAATGATCCCCTTATTTGGATATAATTATAGAATAATGGATTAAAAATATAAAATATGAGATAGGCCTATATGTGTCTCCTATTGGAGATGTTATCAAATGGAATAAGGAACATGATCGATAGAATAAGGTCATCATTTGGAAATACGAGAATTAACAAGTACTCGTATCTCGAGCTTTGTGCCAGCCTCCTAAATCACCCATTGTGTCAATTTGTTTGTATTTTCTTTGAGTTTCGTGTACATGGACGGGTCAGCAGCCCCGTTGTTTCGTAACTGAAAGTGAAATACGTTTATGGGTTCGAATCTCACTCTGTTCAAAGGCTATCAAGAAAAAAAATACTGTAATCTCGCCACTTTTCCAACCAGGATCCATTAATTAATTTATTCACACGAGTAGTAGTGGTATCGTTGTAGATTGCTTTTCTCTGTAGCATTTCCTGACTGTCCATTATAGGCCTAGCTTTTAGAAACACTACTCCTATGTAAGCGTGTACATGGACGAATCAGCAGCGCCGTTGTTTCATAACTGAAAGTGAAATATGACATGTTTGTGGGTTCGAATCCCACTCTGTGCAAAGGCTATCAAGAAAAATGTTAAAATACTGTAGTCAGCATCGCCACTTTTCCAACCAGGACCAAAAGAAATCAATTAATTAATTAATCACACGAGTACGCCTTGAGCTCCGTTTAGCCGGAGCTAAAACAAAATACCGACATTTGTTAGTGATAGTCCGTACCGTATTATATTATAACTTACGGTATAGACTAAGAATACAATTACAAAATAACAAAGATCGACATATAGGGTTTTAGTGAAAAGCTCACACTGCTGAGGACGATTTAGGGTAGGAAGGGTATTACCGACCGTACTAACCGGCAAATATTTAAGTAGCCACAAGACAATAATCGATCCCTGGGGACCATTTCCCGGCGTATACAAACAAATTTCTCTGGGAGCATACCCGGTAGCATGCCCCGGACCTCCCCCTGGATGTTTCCCTGGCACTGTTCACCGAAAATGTTTCCCTTAAAAAATAAAAAAAAACATGGGTTAGCCTAGAAAGAGGGGTGGCTTGATACGGATGCCATATAAACGTCAGCGAAACAAAATAGTGGAGATTGGCGTGGACCTGGGGTGTGCTTGGTGGTGAGTACGTTTGCCTTCCAAATCCAAAGACCTGGGTTCAAACCATGTCCTTGCCAGGAATTTCTTACGACCTAAATTGGCTCCACTCCATAAGCCTTATAAATTATTGAGACTTAGTTATAAGCAGGGAACAGTTTATTAATTATTTAACTGTTCCCTGGTTATAAGTGTAAGTGAAGTAAAAGTAGTAGTTAAGTGTTGATAAAGCAGACGACTTCCGTAGGCTCTATATTGTAATTGTAACTTGCAATTTGGCCCTTGGCCACGATATGTTACAATAATGATGATGATCATTATCATTATCATTATCATTATTATTATCATTATTACTATTACTATTATTATTATTATTATTATTACTATTATTATTATTATTATTGTTATTATTATTATTATTATTATTTATTATTATTATTACTATTATTATTATTACTATTATTATTATTACTATTATTATTTATTTACTATTATTATTGTTATTATTATTATTATTGTTATTAATGTTATTGTTATTGTTATTATTGTTATTATTATTATTATTATTATTGTTATTATTATTATTGTTATTGTTACTATTATTATTATTATTATTAATGTTATTGTTATTATTGTTATTATTATTGTTATTATAATTATGATTATTATTATTATTATTGTTATTGTTATTATTATTATTATCATTATTATAAGACGTGATGTGGAATTTCCCCATCAATTGTAGATATCGTATCTTGGTGTCAATGAATTTTATTCTAAAAATGCTAAACACATCAACAAAATAATTGTATAACAACTTAAAAAAAATTGTATCAAATTAAAATAATATTGATTTATGAGTTATATACACGCATGTTTTTGTATGATCCCTTCTTACACATTGGTAATTTTATTAAATAAAAACACTATAATCAGAGGATCAAATTGTCTCACTGAATTTCGTACTGTTCGTTTAAAATGAATTATTCTCGGTATAACTGCAGCTGCTGCGTTTTTGTCGACGATAATTTCAAATTAAATCACCATTAATCATAACGAGAGACCATCGGTTTTCAAGGCTACCTGTCTTGTAGTTAATTCCTTGTTGTTTTGTAACTATCTGTAAATAAATAGTATAGAGAAATATGGGAGATAGAAAGGCGAGAAGGGAAATTAAGACAGAGTCGAGGTACAGTATTGTTACGATAACAAGAAAACAGAAATATGCTATCTGTTAGCTAGACTTGCCACAACGGTCCGTATTCTATATTTTAAGTGTTTATTGGAGTGTGCCACCAGCGGATGATTTGAAGTTTTGCCGATGTGAATTTTGTGGTCACCTGCTATGATGGGAGGCATTTGGTGTTTGATGTTGTCCTTTCATGAACGAGCCGAATCACAGTTTTTGAATCAAGACTACCTGTTAGCCAAAACAGTTATTTAACAACATTGTGGTAACATGAGCCCAACTGATTGACAATAAAACAACTTTTGGACTTGAATCTTGTGAGGACTTAAGAATCTCATTTTGGCTTAGAAAAACTAAATTCTGTTCACCAGCGGCAGTTGGCCAAGTGGATACAATTTGTAACTGTAGTTGTTATGTAAGTCCGCTTTCGATTCCCCTTCAGAACTATACAAAAAGTAAAATTGTTTTAAAACAACCACCCCCTCTCAAACTTGTCTGACAATACCCAAAAAACAAAGAAAAAAAAATTACTATATCAGCTAAGACGACCGACCGAGAAGAGAGGCCAACAGACGACAATCGGTGAACTAAACAACCAATGGAATGGCCGATATATCACTTATTAGTTGGAAACTGAGACTACTATAGAAAGAGATTGTAATCACTGTGTTTCCCTTTGTTTCTCATATTAGCACTCAACTACTGTAGCATGCTGCACATGCTCTGTTATAATTTATTCCAAAATCGCATAGTAAAATCCAAACAAATCCCATTAATATTTTACCAACTTATACCTTTAAGAGAGGCCAACAGACGACAATCGGCGAACTAAACAACCAAGGGAATGGCCGAGATATCACATATTAGTTGGAAACTGTGACTACTATGAGAAAGAGATTGTAATCACTGGTATTTCCCTTTGTTTCTTATATTAGCACTCGACTACTGTAGCATGCTGCACATGCTCTGTTATAATTTATTCCAAAATCGCATAGTAAAATCCAAACAAATCCTATTAATTTTTTACCAACTTATACCTTTACTAACACCAGTCAGTGTTATTTAACAGTTTTTAAAAAAGTTAAAACTATTCAAAATTGTAAATCATTAGCTGATTTTTATGGGGTAGCAAACATGTGTGAATTATTATCGCTTTTATGGCAGAGGCTTTTATAAATTAGTAAAAGTTTAATCATTTTTAAAAACCTTTACCACAAAAAGTTATAATAAATAACATATTTTGCTACCCCATAAAAATACATCTAATGATTACAATTTTGAATAGTTTAACTGTTAGATAAAACTAATTTTAAAATGCCGAGTTGCATATCAAGGTAGAATTTGGTGCAAAATCTATGAGCTTTTTTATTTATTATACCACTTGACTTTGTAATACCTTGTATTTGAGCATGTGCAATGTACAATGTACAATACAGTGGTTTTCACTGTGGAAATAAAATTGTAACAGAGCATGTGCAGTCCCCTAAAGTAGTGTAATTTCTCCCTGTGACCAAATTTACATAACAATGACCAGCTGAGTGCCGATATCATAGGATTGTAGAAACATTGAGAAATACACAGAGTTTCCAATCTCTTTCTATAGTAGTCTCGGGTTTAGAAATATGATTATCAGACGATGATTATTAAAAAAAGTAACCCACGAGAATCCGAAGTGGACTTATTTCCCGTGGAGTCTTTCTGGTGGTGTTTGGGCAGTAATCCGGGAGACAATCACCCACTCTTTTCCGATATCATAGGATTGTAGAAACATTGGGAAATACATAGGGTTTCCTATAGTAGTCTCGGGTTTGAAAGAAATATGATTATCTGACGATGAATATTAAAAGAAAGTAACCCACGAGAATCCGAAGTGGACTTATTTCCCGTGGGGTCTTTCTGGTGGTGTTTGGACAGTAATCTGGGAGACAATCCCCAACTCTTTTCAAAAGATTGTACTGCTTTCTTTAAAGTGCACATGAGTCCTGTTGTACACGGGTCCAACGGCTTAACGTCTCATCCGAAAGATGGTGGGCTATTAAATTGTTTTTCAACACTCCAGCCGAAACACAAGGAGATTGGCGGAATGTTTGATTAAACCAGGGATCAACAAGTCTCCATGGTTCAGCGCACAGCACAGTGATTATGGCACCACCTAAACCAACTAAGCTAATGCCTAATCATTATTGACCAACCGACCAACCGATTCACTGAAAAAAATAAAACGAACCTCAACCGCAATTTTAACTAGGCAATTCAGCCTAGCAACAGGTAATTATCCCATATGTGTCATAAATCAACGTAGTTATTACTTCATTAATTTTATGCAGTATCAACAGTTGACAGGTGTCGATGTAGAGGGCGGTATAACAGTTTTTATGCATATCACAATTAAGTTTATAATCGGATCGGTTTAGCAAAAGTAGGATTGGTTTAATAATGTTATTAGCGAGTTTTCAAAACTTTACTAAATAAAAAAACGAAAACGATACGTCAAAAATTCTAATAACGTTTGAATTGAACACTTGGATATCTGTCACAGTTCTCTTTATCATCTCTCAGTATTTTACGACGATCATCAACAATTCGTAGGTGGAAATTATGATATATTTTGTACCACATTTAGCAACTTTAAAAAATGTAAGTGTGACGTATCTGTTTTCGTTATCGTATTTCGTAACTTTGCGAAACCTCACTATTAATTAAATGCAAATTATTTATCTTTTGGCCTAAGTAATTTTATATATTAATATTTTATGTTTTTAAATAACACAGTCATAAATTATTTGGCAACTCAGGGGCGTTTTCAGAAATCGGGGAAGGGAAAATTATCCAATTTTCAGGCTTTTAATGAAGTCCTATTGTCTTCATGCGAGTTTTTTCTCCTGACGTTGTACTTCTCCTCTGAAGGGGGTGCTAATTTTTTGGAAAGGGTTCCTTGAGGGTCCTTATTTATAGTTATAGGCCTTGAAAGTTTTTTTTTCTACCTCTCAAGGGGTACTCGAGCACCCTACACCCCCTGGATACGCCACTGCAACTGTACGCCTACATCGGAAGATAGCGTAGGCCTACCACATAAAATATACATGGGGGGGGGGGGCTGTTAATCCCCTTTATCCGCCTCTAATATCCAGTCCCGCTTTTAAGACCGCCTTTTCTGTTTTTCTTTAATTACAGTTGCAACATTGTGAAAAAAATGCATGAAGTTTAGCGTTTGCAAAGACTTGGGTAACAATTTGGACGCTATCTACAATAAAACAGACAAAACTGACACGGCGAGTAAAAAATATAAAGACTAGGCGGTCTGTCCCTGGCCTCTAGAAATAAATGAAATCGTCAACGTTGAGGGCGTGAAACTTCAAATTTTCGACCATACGACCCACGTGCCCTCGAGTAGAATTACATTTCTGGCTCGAAGATTTTGTTTTATGAGTTGGGTGGTGGTTGTAGTAGTCAACACTTTAACATATTTTTAGAGATTATATTGTAAATTTGGTAATTGAATGCGTCTGTACGATATTTTAGAGTTCGTAGAAACATATCGCAGTACATTTTAGCGTTGGTTTTAGTTGGAAAATAAAATGAAATGGTGGAGAATTTGCTAGTGGATGTCACAGCGGCTGTAGACCGCGTGGTGTGCAAGCATGCAGGCGAATTCGACACCAAGGCCATGAAAAGGATTCTTGCGAAACAGGTATTTCTGGCCATGATTAGGCCTAAGTTTTTTCTGTTCTCTTTTTTGTTTATAAAATAACTGGAGTGTGTGATCTATATTATAAACATATTGCTAATTATAAATTAATATTGTCACGGGTAAACTTCGGTTGAAGAATATTCTGATTATAGAAAGAAAAATTGGGATGAAAAATCGAGTGAATTGTTGTCCCCGATGTGTACCATCCCCATGTGCGTGGGTGATTGACTTGTTGAATTTCATTTCATTTATTTCGTCTTAAAGAATACACATTACAATACACTAAATATATTACAAAGAAACAATCATTAACTACCCGACGGGTTTACCAAAAGCAATATAAAATTCACTGTCAGGTGGTTCACAACAGAAATTGATAAAATCAACATTGAAAAGAGAATTAAAATTTCATTAAAATATAAATATGTTTAAGTTTAAAATTCATCAAAAATTTATTTTAATTTGTTAAAAATATTTTTAATACTTAAATTTTGTTTAGAAATCGGGTTAAATTTTCAATGAGAGTAAAATTCTTTAAGGTTGTTTGTAAAAGTGTTAAAATCTAAAGTTTTTTTATTATCAGAAATTCGAAAAAATTTTGATCATACGATGTATATTTACAAGGTTATGGCCCTGGTAACCAGGCCTAATTAAGCTGAATTCAGCCACAATATAAATAAAAAAACACCTCAAAGGGAAAGTCCCTATCAGTATTAAAATGACGTCATTATTTTGGTAATTAAAACGATAATTATTACAATTTTAAGTAATAAAAAAATGTATGTCATCATTACCTGTAATATGATATCGATCAACAATTTGTAGAGTGAAAAAACGTTTATTTTGCCATAAATCATGGTGTAATATTTCACACAAATTAGGTATCACATGACCCCCATCTAGGATAACCCATTTGAAATTTCGCGTTCAAAGCTCACGACTTTGTATTTCACACCTGTTTTGGGAATAATTATTTATCCGGGTCAAAAATTTAAAATTGATTTTAAAAGGTTGATGATTTCAACCTTCACAAAAAAGTGATGATTTTTTGTTCAGCGAGATTATCTAAACCTTGCACCATTGCACTTGCTATGCTTTTCGTAGCCTAGTCACGTGGTATTGTATGCATACACGTGCACACGCAACACTTCAATCGTCACTGTTTATCTTAAGTTATTTCCCATAAACTGTTAATTATAAAACTTTTTCATAAATTTAATTAATCATTCTTTAATGATATTATAGAGTACTTGCCACGAATACTGTAAAACCCTTTATTTTCGCGGCCCTAAATTTTCGCGATTTCATGATTTCAAACATTTCGTGGGCTTTTATTTTCGCGATGAGACGTTTTAATAAATAACATTTTCGCGATTTTTACCCTCTATGTTGCACACAATGACTGTTATTTTGTTTATAAACTTATGTTTTGGTTGAAGACGACGATATTAGTTTTGAAAACTGTCCATAATGACAGTCTAGCCCCGATCCACCTACCTCTATGAATGATTTACTGATCTGCTCGGATCTCGCGATCCTTCTGTGTTACCTACATCGAATCGCTAGGCCCAACCAAAGTAGGCTACACAGGCTAGGCCTAGGCCGATTTCACGCTACAAATTCCACAATTTTATTCACCAATTTCCGCATAAAATTCCAGCCCTCCACTAGGCTACGATAGTTTATTGATCATTTATGACAAAAGTCTGCTTTAAAAAAATCTGATTCTTTGTCTTCTTTTAACTTTATTTTAGTCATTATTTTTAAATATAATTTTCTCATTAATTTTATTATAATATGTACAGTTTTGTTTGTGTACTATCATCATGCTGTCTACAATTAGTCTGTTGGCAATGGAGACTTTCCTAGGAGCGAATAAAAATTTATTTTGACGAGTTAAAATTTTAAGTCACTCACCAAAAATGGTATGAAAAAATCTTAATTTTGCACCCTGCAATACATTTTCAGACTAAAATGTTTGACATGTGGTGAAAGTGCCAAATAAATCTTTCAATATAGGCATCTATATTACAGGCTAAACAAATTTTAACGTTAAAATAGGATCAAGGTTGAGTGCGATACTTTTGTAAAAATATTTCTTGTTCGGGTACAGTACATTTTGTCTTAAAGTCACAATGTCTAAAGCAACTGTTTTCCAATTTTAAATAGTTTTAACTGGAAAATGTTTAGAATAAACTTGGCCAAATATTCCTTTGTTTATATTCTATTATTTATTATAATATAAAATTATTTGTGTAATGTGAAGGTATTTTTTTGTCTAGGCCCCCAGGCTAATCATAGAATAGTAGGCAGGCCTTGATACAATTTACTACAAGATGCGGTGTTTATGGTGTGCGATGTGGGGATGGATGATGGGGTATAGCTATTTTGCACAAACCCCGCAAACCTCCGAAAAATCACAGAAAACCCAATCATAACAG
>JAOTQE010107580.1:0-13442 GCA_025631205.1 Nesometra sesokonis
CACCAACTACATGTACTGCAACTAACCTACGCCTCAATAATAGTATTACTCTCCTGCTCAAACACATGTACAAGTTAGGGATTAACTTCTTGGTACTTATACTGTGCGTAGCTTTCCACGTCTTATTGTCGGATCGACTTGTTGTATGTTAATTTACCTCCCTTAAATGGACATTCTGGAAAATTTAGTAATTTTTTCTGTACAACGAATACATGTCTGTATAAAATCTTACTTATTCTGTAATGGTTGAGAATTATATTATTGAACTAATCTTTAAAATGACAAACAATATTTATTAAAATATAGAATGTGGTGTCTAGACATTTAAGATGTCATTTGTGTTGAGAAGGCCGTGAAATATGTGGCAAAAGGGCTTATACATAAATTTACAACTTTGGCCCTCTATCTGCCGAAATTCTCGTAAGCGGACACCTCCCGTAAGCGGACACTTTTCTCGGACCCGAAGGTGTCCGCTTATGGGAGGTTCAACTGTACTAACAAAAAATAGGTGGAAAGTCATAATTTTATTAAAAGTAAAATTTTCGTTGTTTTGTGAAGTTTATTACTTAAATGTTTTTGAACATTTGAGGCAAGGCATGGTTAAACCAACAAAGTTGTCTCTTCTTAAAACTCACTTGTTCAAATAGATTATTGGTCTTATAGCGCTGTGAAACAGCAGTTTAAGAGTGCTTTATAAATGCAAATTATTATTATTATTATATTATTATTATTAGAGGAAGTTGTTGAGAAATATGCAGATAAACAACAGGAAATATGAACAAATACAAAGGATATTTTGTCTATTTTGTTTCATAACTTTTGTTATACTGTATATGTCCGATTTTGATAATTGACCTCTCAATTTGAAGCTTACTCCACGAGCAATATGGGTTCAATATTAACTCCATTATCAATTTTTCGACAACTTGGTGGTTTTGTCATGACTTGCCTAATTTTGTAAAGCTTATAATATCTTCTATTTGTATATAACAGTAATTCAATTTTGATTTTTTTGTACAAGAAGACACATTTTATGGTGAAACCTCACATCTACTACAGGCCTTGTTGAGGCAACAAAACATCAGCTTACGATTTGTGTCACTGTCTAAATGCAACACAACATAAACACTTTATAAACAACATTTGACAGGAAAAGATGTTTATTCCGACACAACATTCACAAATGTTAAAGTTGGAATGAGGTAAACTTTAACATCGAGTTAAAATTTGTTTGTTTGCTCTTCAATATTTTCCATGACAAGAATTACTAAAGGTTACCATTCAAACGTTGTTGTATTCCATTGCATCAACAGGAAAAAAGGGCTTAAAGAATTTAAAGTATGTTTTTCAAAAGGACTTTAGTATTTTCTTTTTTATATAACTGAGAATACATGTGAGTTACGTACTAGCTGGTCTGTGCACCTTAATTTGCTGATGAACTGAACGCGGTTGTATGGGTTTTGGTATTCTTGGTAGTATAGGTTTGTGGTGGTAATAATTTAAGGGTATGTTCAGACTCAATGATTAAGCAGAGCGTAACGTACGCAGTGTACAATTATTTGTGTCTGAACTAGCAGGCAATTAGCGTAAATCACTAATCCGGAGCGTAACTTGTGCTTTCTGCAAACCCCGGTTTAGCGTAAGCTACGGAGCTACGCCTCGTACACCTGAATGGTTTTGTCATTGTGTTACGGGTTGTCCAATCACTATTTGCAATGGATCTGCATTGGCCAATCAATTACGGCTCACTGGTCATAGAAAACCCACTGGCGGCAAATTTTGCCAAGCTGTTGTGTCCGAACAGCTTGGCAGTTACGTCTCAGATTAGCTTATGCCTTGCTTACGCTAAGCTCCACTTAAGCCATGAATCTGAACATAGCCTATGTTTCATGTTCGCCTTGAGCACCGTTCCCTAGACTTGTGTATCTTTCATTGTTATGTGCATTGATGCTTTTAGCATTAGGCGCTATAAAAGCCTAAATCATTGTTATTAATTATTATAATGAAGGATTTTTTATGTACACAGAAATCACCATATGTGAAGCACCTTATAAAATTGTTAGTTTTTTAAATTTTTCCAATCATATTAATAAAATTAATATTTTTCGTATTTTCTGTCCAAATTAGGAGATGGAACCTGTTTTTATTTGAATTTGGAGACGGAAGCCTTAGAGGTATTCACCGGTTCTGACCTAGATCCAATAAACGCAGTTTGCATTCGTGACAATACCATTATCACAGCATGCCGGGATAAATTCATTCGTGTTTATAGTCATTAACCGTAAGTAAAAAGTCAACTGTGTTAAATATTATTTGAATATTGCTATTCTGAGTAGATTTAGATATGTATGATTGCATTCAAATATCTGTTTATTGTTGCCTTGTGTTTTAGACTAATTGGTAAATCACCTTCCTGGGGCGTTTTTCCAGTAGTTAGTATGCTGGAGAAGACAGTTGTCTGTCTGCAGCTTCTCTTTAAGTGTTTTCTTTTATTGTTTATTTTGCTCATTAAGCGCCGAAGTTCAAAATTGGTAGTCATTCATTTTTACGTACTCATGACAATGTGAAATATTATTTCTAACTGGTAGGAAAAGACAATGCACTATTAATATTGATATTGATGAATAGTTTCTTTTACATTGAAGCAAAATAGAAAGTTATAGGTAATTTTTAAATAATATTTTTTGACAAGCTTTCCACTTCCTCAGACACCCGTCTGGAATATTCTGGTTTTATATGAGCCACCCACCAACAAGACTAAAAACAACCTCGCTAACTTTGTTGGCAGGTAATAAAATACATAATACAAAATATATAGAGTTCCTCCATGCATCAGTTTATTTGAAATTTCTATGAATTCATTATTTTCTTCTAAAAGTCAGTTTGTTAATCATGCAGTAGTTAGCCAAGCAAGCCTGACTTGTAACCTGAAAGGAAATTCAAACATTCTTTTATTATGTTATATAAATTTGTAAGCTATTACTGAATAAATATTGATTGAATTTAATTAAATTGTATGATCTTAGTTCAGCACAGTTTTCAGTTGCAAGAAGAATTATCAAATATAAATATATTTGTTAACTTATCAAAGACAAGTTGTATATCATCATTAAAACAAACTAGATTCATGGTTTTAAAGTGTATTTCGTCCGGCTTAATGTTAACATTTAAATTTGTAGGCCACTTTCTGTTAGGTCATTTTGATGTGTCCAAAAATAAGCAACTAGTGAATCACGGTCAATCTCTGAGATAAAATCTTAATGGTCTCTTTTTCTTTCTGACGTGATTTTTTGGAAGATTTTAAGTAAATGTCAGAGCATGTTGTTCAATATGTTGTGTATTTGGCATGTAGCTCAGTTGGTTTAGTTGGTAATCGCTGTGCACTGCGCTGAACTGTGGAGAGTTACTGATCCCTGGTTCGATCAAACACCACGCCAATTCCTAGCTCAGTTTGTTTAGTTAGTGGTAATCGCTGTGCTCTCCGCTGAACTGTGGAGACTCGCTGGTCCCTGGTTCGATCAAACACCACGCCATTCCTAGCTCAGTTTTTTTACTTGGTGGTAATCGCTGTGCACTGCCCTGAACTGTGGAGACTTACTGGTCCCTGGTTCAATCAGTCCCTGGTTCAATCAAACACCACGCCATTCTTGTATTTCGTCTGTAGTGCCGAAATACAAATTAATAGCTCACCATCTTTCAGATTAAATGTTAAGCCAGTGGTTCTGTGTACAACATGATTTGTGTGTATGTTAAAGAACACAGTGTACTCTTCCGAAATAGGGATTGTCTCCCTGTGGGTGTACTGCCAATCACCACCAGAAGGACCACACTGGAAATAAGTCCTTGGACTTTCGTGGGCTATCCTTGGTACCTCACAACATTGATTGATCAGTTTCCAGGGGCTAGGGAGAGGTCCTTTCTGATTATATTTGCGAATAATACTAAAAGATTTAGCAATATCTAAGTTTTGTACATGAAGTATTTTCCCGAATGATCCTGTAAAGAATTGTAGGGTACTAGTTCTGGACAATTACTTTCAGGATCTCGACAAGACATAAAAAATAAAAGTAAAAGTATAGACTTGCCCCAAGTCACTTGTACCTGGTTTATTTTTTAACCTATGCAGCGCCACCAACAAATCAAATCAGTCTATTAATTTGTACAAGCATCTTGTAAAATACCTCTACCAGGACGATGTAATCTTGCCCCTCTGTATTTGACAGGTGGGAGGATCAAAATAAATGTTTACTAGTAGAATCAACCAATCAAAATGTTGCCCTTTCTAATGAACAGCAAAGCCCACCACTAGTTGAGAGGACTACCCAACAACAAATTATACCTGAAAAGTAATTTTGTCTTACTCATATAAAAGAAAATGTTCTTATTTCTTGTGCAGTTGCAATCCTCCATCACAATAGCCTAGGGTAGACCCAATTCGGATTTTTAACTTTGATTTGCATGTGTGATGCAATGGTATCACATGATTTTCGAATTCAATCAAGCATAGGATTTGGCATTTTGCTATTTATATAAATTTAGATTTTGTATATTTACTTTATGCACTGAGAGCCCTTAATGATCAGCTTTGGCTGGATGGACCACTCTCATAAAATATTATTAAATAAATAAATACCTTAAACTTGAGTGGACACAATAGATTTATACATAAATAGATTTTATTTTATAAGGTTTTTATAAAGTCACAATTTATTTGTAATTAAAATGATAAGCTGTACAGTAACTACCTATTTGAAAGATGTGAACTGTAACTCTGAATAAAAACAATATTTAATCACTCAATAAGGGACTTTAAACATTGACTCTTAAGCCGGGCACTCACTCACTAAACCGTCGCTCCCCGTGTGAGTAGAAGAGAATTGCCAGACGCAATTCTCTTCTGCTCATTGGCCGATGTTTGTTTTTTAGCGGTTTTCCTGTTGCATCACTTAAAAACTATCGGCCAATGAGTAGAAGACTATCATCGTGTCTGGCAACCAAACTTACAGGGAGTGTCATTTTAGTTGTGCGACCGACGTGCGACTGTCGCACGAAGATGTAAGTGCCCAGCTTTAAATTAAAGACTTATGATTTTACTAGTTAACTACTAACTATAGGTTTTTACCCACTTAACTAACTATAGGTCTATAACAAAATGAGTTTTAAAAGAAGATAACAAATGAGGCAAGGCATGGCAAAACCACCAAGTTGTCGCACAGAAACAACAGGAAATATAAAGAAATGCAAAGGAGATTTTGGATTATTTTGTTCAATAACTTTAGTTGTAGTTGTCCAATTTTAATAATTGACCCCACATTTTATAGCTTTACATCAAGTGTAATACAGTTTTTGTATTAACTCCATTTTCCAAATTTCCAACAACTTGGTGGTTTTGTCATGCCTTGTCTCAAATTTAAAAAGAAATTTAAGCAAATAAACAACTGTATGAGGGCACTCTATATTGCCCATTTGATTAGTTCATATAATAATGCAACTTTCTTCATATGGTATGTAAGCAGTTAGCTCAGCGGTTGCACTTCTGACTTCCAATCACGAGGTCGGTGGTTTGAGGCTCACTCTCGTTGGCTGTTTCTATTCCTAGGCAAGACACTTTATCCGCGTTGCCTCTCTCCACCCATGAGTAAAAGTGGGTACCTAGGAGGTACAAATGCCATATGCACTGAATACAGTTGCAATATTATGCAATGGATTGTATTCCGTAGGTGTTTGTTCAAATGATTGGGGTAATAATTGTGCAGCGTTTAAAGGCCTTGGCATATCGCTTAAATGTGACATATGATTATTATTATTATTATTATTACTATTACTATTACTACTATTATTACTATTTTATTATTATTTTTTTATTATTATTATTATTTTATTATTATTATTAAGATTATTATTGGGATGGCATAGAGCTGGAGCTATTGCGATACACGTACTTGTTTAATAACATAGCACTTTACTTGCTATCAGTACCTTTCATTTAGAACAATGATAACACAACAAATAACTACTGTAGTTTTAGTATATAACTCTATGGATGAACATTGTTTAAACATTATATGTAGGACACTGCGAACCCGACTAGCTCGTTAGTATCACTACGTAATGATTAGTGTAAAGCTGTCAATTCTACAAACATTTACATTCTTCTATATAGCAAATCATGCTATTTCGTTTAGATCACCGATTCAACGTACCGGCGCGACAAAATGCCCAAGAGCTTACAAAAAATTTAGGGCTCTTTAAGGGATTGCTATTAAACAGGGCACTTATGACAATTTATTGTAAAATATGAGATAATTTTTGAAGAGAAGTGAACTTCAGAAATCGTTAGCAAAATGCAGTAAAAATGCAGAACTAACAAGTACAGTTTCTTTTAATGGGTCCAAGTATTTCTATTCTTTGCTTTGTCAAGAGTGTTTTTGATCCTTATTTTTTTTTTTTTTTTTTAGCTTTCAAAATTTATACTAGGTTTTCACTGAAATGTTATTTTATTTGTGGGATTAGTTCAATTACTTAGCCCCACAAAGAGCCATAACCATTTCTCAGGAAAACCAGTTCCCTCTATACACTTTTTCTGCAGCATCTGATGTTATTGAAACCCTCTTCTCTCTCTCTCTCTTTCTATCCTTCATCATCCACAGTTCTCTCCCTCAAATTTACAGTACAGCGAGTATAATAGTACACAGTACTCAAATTTTCATTTGGTTTAAAGCTGCTATCGCACTGGATTTAAAAACGGATATTTTACCAAGACAATTGGTAACATTTAAAATGGTTAAATTTTGCCATTGTTCGCACTTGGATTATTTGGCATGGTTTTATCACAAGCTATGGTAAAATTTGTAAAATAAACCATTTTACTCAAGGTCACAACTCACAGTAGTACCCAATTGACCAATGAAGACCATTCTATAATATTTCTTGGGAAGCTGTTCACATTGGACTTTCCTGCTTTGTAAAACTAACCTGGTCAGTTGTCTTGGGCAGGCGGGACTCTGGTTAAACAAACAAAAGTTTCCTTTTCTTTATGGTTAGTTCCTGTACTGTTCGTACTGGACTAATTATGAGCAAAACTAGCCAGCGTGTCAGCTAGTTTTACCAAAAAAAGTCCAGTGTGATTATGGCTTAAGACATCATTTAAATAAGTAAATAGCTAGACCTTGACCTTTTCCCCCTTTCCCATAACGACCTTTGACCCATTATTGGCAATTCTGGTGTGGACCTACATAGTCCCACCAAGGTTGGCCAAGATGGGACCAAGGAGTAGCAAAAGCAGTTATTTGACCTTTGACCCCAGTGACCTTGACCTTTTAAAAAAATTGAATCCTCAAGGTCAATTTTGCAGTGAACCTGCATCCACCACCAAGTTTGATTGAGATCGGACCAAGGACCTGGGAGGAGTAGAAGAACAAACAGACAGACAAACATTGCTCAAATTATAGTATTATATTATGAACAACCCTGAAAACCAGGCTTTACTTTGGTCTAGGTTCACATAATGCAATCAAAAACTCATTGTAGACAGATAGATCAGTATGTAAAATGCAAGTTTGATTTATTGCCATAATAAATGTATGATATCATATTTCCATGACAGCAATAACAATACGATACATTGTGGACAGCTCATGGAGGTTATGACAGGCCAGAAGCGGCTATAAATGGAAGTATATCAGTGTAATTAATGAAAAAATCAAGTTAATTATATAGTATTTTACGACTATTATCCTTTAATAAATTAGACTAATTAGCTTTTTTTTTGTTTTATACTTTTTCTATATAACATTAAGAATATACTACATTCATTAAATTGGCTAATTATTTTTATTTTTTTTATTATTTTTAAAAGTTTATAGAAAAAAAGGAATAGAAAGAGACATAAAGTCAACAAGTTTAGTAAATAAATAGGTATAGCAAATAATTATTCAAGTCTTCTGGACTTACTTTTTTAATGATGGCTATAATATCATGTCCATCATTTAAAAAATAAGTCCAGAAGACTAGAATAATTATTATTTATTATACCTGTATACATTCCTGGATGACTGAAAATCTTCATAGACATATTTAGTAAATGAAGTTTCAAAATTATCATTTTAAATAATATTAATAATATTTTTTAAATATTTATATTTTCATTTAAAAATGCTCAGTTTCTGCTCTTCTGTATGTGTTAATAGCACTGGAGAAATTAGTATTTAAAAAAAAGCATTGCGCATAATTGTTAATTACCAAGTTAATTATATAGTATTTTAACACTATTTTACTTTATTAAATTAAGTCTAAATGGTTATTTTTGTTTTGTGCTTTTTATCATTTTTTTATATTAAATTAACTAATTGTTTTATAACAGTTTGTAGAAAAACTATAAAATAGAAATATAATATGAAAATCAACAAGTATATTAGAGTTTCAAAGTTATCACTTAAATGTTCAGTTTTGTGCACTTTTATATTTATTTATAGAAATGTAAACATTAATATGATTAAAAAAATAGAATCCTTGCATACTTTTTAATTACCTCAAAAATGAATTTGTTTTTATTGACATACTATTATGCTATTATTCTTAATGAAACTCAATTTCAAAATTATCATTGAAAGACTCAGTTTTAACACTTTTATATGTATTATATCTTTAAAAAACTTCATATTTTTTAATTTTCCAAGAAAAATAAATATTGTAAAATATCTTGATTTCTGTTTTGTACTTTCAAAACAAGTAGTCATATATGTCGATGAGTTCCTACTGTATGCCATCCCTCTAAAATATATAGAAACTGCTTATTTAGAGTACGAAGAAAATTTATTACTTTAGTAACTATTCAGCTGAGATATAGTGTCCTTATCCGACAGTATACTTGCTCTGAAATTTGTTTGAGTTTCTTATTTTCTTCTAAAACTGAGTCTGTCAATCAGGGCTCGAATTTAACCAAGGCCTCTCAATTGGCCTCTGTGCCCTTAAAAATTAATAATGAAGGCCACTTTGGCCTGGTTGTAATACACAAGGACACAATTTGTAAAAAAATGGCCTCTGGTGCCCTGTTTATGCTAGTTGTACTCTTCAGAATCATGACAAAAGTGCCCTTGCCCCTGCAAAGTCCAAATTCAAGGCCTGCTGTCATCTACCGTTGGTTAGCCAAGTGGATAAAATCGATTGTCAACCTGCAAGTAAATTCAAGAGCGGATCCAATTCCACTTCAGGATAATATAAACTAATGTAGTTTAACAGCATTGCATTGGAAAGCGTCTCTATAAACAGCTTTTCAAAAATGTCTGTCTGTCTGTCGGTCTGTCTGTCTGTCTGTGTGTCGGTCTTATCAACGCACGTTTGTGACTATTTTCGTTTTTGTTTCCATATATAATTTCTGATAACCAGCATTGTATAGGTGTCACTTTAATTGTCTATGAGATATGAAACAATTAATCATCAACTGGTAAAACATTAACATTGAATTAAAATATCATCACTTAAATGCTTACTTTCTTATTAAAACTGTATACATTATATTTTTTTTTTCTGGAGTTATGCAAATTGCGAATAACGCCTCAGGCTACTACACTCGGCGACTTTCGCCTCAGGCGTAGTCGCAGAAATTTGAAATTTGCATACCAGATGTGTTAATAGTGTAAAAGCAAGCACTATACAGAACTAGTTCATTCGATCACTGATCTTGCTTGTATAGTTTTGGATCAGTAGCCGCACTCTAATAATCTTCAATCACCATGTATAGGCGTTTGCAGAATAGGAATACTAGCCCGGTTTTGTTGGCTAAATAAAAGTGATGGCTTGCAATGCACGAACAGTTGGTGACACTGACCAGCTACTATGCGCAGCTTCCGCGTCTTATTGACGGATCGACTTGTTGTAAAGTTATCATGCTCACAGTCAAAAACAAAAACGGAAAAAAAAAACAGATGCGGCTCAAATTAATGCCTTCCCGAAAACTTTATTTCCAGGTGGGAAAAATTATATTTATAAACAATCAGGGCTCTTTGGTTTGAATGTTCATGAATTGCTTCTAAAATTCAGTTCTGTTGTCAAATGACAGTTGGCTGAGTGGATAAAACAGTTGACTTGTAACTAAAATTAAATTCAAGCACATGTTCAATTCCCCTTTAGGACTACACAAAGAATAATATTGATTAAAATAAAAGTGCTCCCACATTTTTCAGACATTCATCAAAAAGATCATTTTAGATTAATTATTAATTACTCAATTATATTAATTAATCAGACAAGTAGTTTTTGAGCTCCATATAGCCGGAGCTAAAAATGTTGAGATTGTTATAATAAATAATATTCTGTAATATTATTTTCCATGTATTGAGTCTTATTTTTGAATGTGCAATATTGTAATGATATTATTTTTATTATTTTATAAGTAATAATTTTATTTCATTCCAGATATAGGTCAGGTCTCTATATATAATTGTGCTAGATTTTCAAAATGATGTCTAACCATGATATTAGATGGTAAAATATTCATAATTCGATTCCACTGAACAAGTTGTACATAAACTCATCAAACATGTCTCTGTTTTCCTGTCTCAAAACCAGGTGTTGTATCCATGTTGACCACATGTGATTTTAAAACTTTTTGGAACCATTCAGGTTCACAGAGGCCTATACCTAATAGACTAATGTATTGACATTATCACTTGGATAATTCAATCCATTTATTATTTTTAACATTTGACCCTATGTATATCCACTGGTCTTTGTTTCTTCATGTTGCACAGATCTAGGTCTCTCGATGGTCCCTTGAACTCTGAAAACAAACCTACTTTTAAATCGTCGGATACTTTAAGCAACGCGACATGGTTAAGTTACTTTTGAAAACAATAAAACTATATCCTGTGTATAATAACCGCTCCACGTAATTTTCGATTTGCTGTATATTTTTTTATTTGTAGAGTCACTTTGTCACGAACTTGGACGATGTGTTTGTGTTATTATTTCACGATGTTAACGACTTACTGCATGTTCACACGGTATTCACACAAATGTCATGTTGAACTGCCGAAGCAATTATAACTATTTGTGTTAGAGTGAGTTTGCAAAAACAACATTGCAATAGAAATACAATGAACATTATATTGTATCTCACCGCCGGATATGTCTACAAGATTAAATATATTCTGTAATTATTTTCCAAGCAAATCGCAGCTACTGTAATTAAATGGAGTTTGAAATTGACAAGAACAATAATGAAGTTTGAAAACAAAGACAATGTGTTTAATCAACTGGCATAGATTCTAGAATGTGTAATATCTATTTGATTATAATGTTAATTTAATTTAAAGCTATTCAATGTGTGATTTATACAAATAATTTGTATTCTCCCAGGCATATATGTTTGGGAAACATTGTTGTCATCCTGTCTGTCTGTCTGTCTGTCCGTCTGGGCTCTACATTTTGAGCATGTGAACTTTGACCTTGATATTTCAGTTTTCATGTTGCTCATTAAGGCTATGTTCAGATCATGGCTTATGCGGAGCATAGTGTAAACAAGGTATAAGCTAGTCTGTGGCGTAAAGACCAAGGTGTCTAGATACAAGGCATAGCATATGGTGAAAGTATTTTTTAAATTGTTGCCAATGACTTTTTCTATGACCAGTGATCCACGATTGGCCAATGAAAACAATTAAACAACTGAAATGTTATATGAAATATGGAGACATTAATAGAATTAAATAAAATAATATAGTAAAATTAAGGTTGAAACAAAACCGTGTCATCATCCTATAAATGTAGATGTAGATGTGGTAAATCTGGTATATACGTACCTCAACAGTTGAGTTGGTTTAAGACGAGCCACCCGATGTTTTGGTACTCTGTGATCTATAGACCAATGTAATGTACACATAGCCAGTACACCCATTCTCGTTTTCGGCGTCAAAGGGGGGACACATTTTTCTCATACCAACAGGGTCTACCCTACAAAAGCATCGAGCAATTATATCGGGTGATTTTAATTAACTGTGTAGGCTCAGAAAATTGTCTCGCACTTTGTAATCAAACAAACATCAAATAGTATAGAACGTACACACACGAATGTATAGAAAACTGATCTTACACAATTGTTCACAAATGTACGCCCAAAACCTGACAATGCTCAAACATTAAAAAATCGTGTTAAAACCATAGGGGAACCTCATTTGAGGTTATATCCATGAGTTCTAAAACCGGGGATATCCTCGATTCGTGGTGTATCCCCATTTGTAGGTGTGCATTCAATTTTTCTATTGAGACAAGTCGATGATTACCACAGTGTACTGGTCCAAACAGCCCCTGTTGTGACAATTAGGGGTTACCCCAGTGTACTCATCCAACAGTCCCTGTTGTGATGAGTAGGGGATTATTTTACTATACTGTTCAACATAGCCCCTGTTGTCAACAAGTAAATTTAGCACCATTTTGCTGTAAAGATAAGAAGTGAAACTGATAGGAGAAGCAACTCGGGAATTTTATATCTACAATGACAAGTAATCTATGATAGTATGAGATTTTGTATCTACACGTGTAGTTTTATTCATAAACTTTGAGTTTTATCAAGTACATTTGTCAGAGATATAAAATCAATCATCACAGAATGTACTGTACTTCTGACCAATAGAAACAGTTTCAATCTGTCTGGCTCACTTTGTTATCTGTTGATTAAATTGATAGCCAGCTAGCTAGCAACAAACTAAAAATTGTAAATTTAAAAATCAATTATGATTAATGTTAGTGGAATGTTTGATTATACTTTGAATATCAATTTTATGTTTTTTTGTATCATATAGATTAGTAGAGTAGAACTGGAGTCTATCACAATATTTTGATTCTAAAACATGTCTAGGCCCCTGGGCTAGAGTTAGCTTATTCATCTTGTTATTTTAACTCGGAGATAGATCCAAGATCCTGATTTAAGGCGATAATGATCAACAATAAATTGATAAAAAGGTTGTTCCTATAGAAATTGCAAAGCAATTCGGTAGATTCGCAATACAGTGCGCCCCCTATCGGCTGCAGCGGATAGGCCAAAATCCGCAATGCCTTATGGGTCGACATTGACGAAAGGCTGAACTAGCGTTTTGCAGGCCTACACACCTTCAAGCTGCCTAGCCTTCATATTGTGTGTAGATTTTTTGTCTTCACCGTCTAAGACTAAAGTAAACACACATCTTGTATATTTCCTTTGTATTTAGACCATTTTTCGTTGATTTCTTCCTCTGGTTTTGCCACATTTGAAGTCTTCGTTAAACTAGTGCTAGACTGCACCATATCAATCTGTTTCATCACATTTTCAAACATAATAGTGATACACACATCCTAGCGTGAATCACGCTGTCAGCAGGTCTGATTTTTTCATGAAAAACTAGAAAAAATATTTTAAGATCGTCATTTCTCGCGAACTACTTATCAGAAAACCGTGTATTTTTTATATG
>JAOTQE010107591.1:0-13442 GCA_025631205.1 Nesometra sesokonis
TTTTGAAACCAAAAACTATTTTTTGCACAATTTTGGGGTGCTAAAAGTGCACCAGAGAGCATCTGTGGAGAAAATTTTCCCAGCCCCTAGGCCTACACCTATTGTTATCATTTCCATGTTAAAACCTCATACCTGGGCTTGTCCAACTTGGCATCGGCCCCCTCTTTATAGCTCCGCTGGATCCACCCCTGTTAGATGCCCCAGCTTACATACAAAAAAGTTTTAAAGGTGACTCTGTAATAAAAAAAATTGGCCTTAAATACATGTAGACAACAGTAATTAGGTTAGAAACTAATTTTGCATGGAGTCTTGTTCACATGGGTAGGAGTTGGTGATGGCACTTTTCGAGATTATAGTCCTCTTCTAGAAGGCTGAAGTGAGTATAGATGGCAGATTTGAAAAAGTCCTTGTTTCAATGCTGGTAATTTCATGGGGGAGTAAATTCCAGTCATCAGTAGTGCGGTGAAGGAAGGAAAACTTGTAACAATTTTTGCTTGCGGTGATAGGTATAAAATTGTTGCATTTGACTTCCGAGTGTTCCACTGGACTGGGCGTAGCATCGATTGCACTGGTATTGGTGAAACATCATCAGTCGATTTATTTTGTAACAGGATTCAATATTTTGACATAAATTACGTCATCATCAGGATCACTGCTCAGACTTGAAAAAACAAAACATGCAGATGCCTTCCAGCCGTGAATGAATGCCTGCAGAACAAATTATATATTCTCCAGCAGTGGCGTATTAAGTGGGTGCTGAGGTGCTTGATCACCCCCTCCCCCCCTCCCCTTCAGATGCAAAAAACAGTAAAATCTGGACCTCGAGCACCCTTCTTCAGTGGAAATGAGCACCCCCTTCAGAGGATATGGGCTAAAATCTGATGAGAAACACCCAAAACCAGAAATCGGGGTAAAAATTGGGGGAAAAAGTTTTTTTTTTGCTTTTCAGAATCCAACCCAGGTTGAGCACCCCTTCTGACAAATCCTGGATATGCCCCTGTCCAGTATAGGGTATATGGTGATTCTGGGAGGTGAAAATCTGTGACTTGGTGGTGAGTACAGGGGCGCAGCCCGAGGGGGGTCTGGGGTCAGCATCCCCTAAAATTTTGAGAAAAAAATTTTTTTCTAGTAAAAAAGTTATAATGTGAATAATATTATAGTATAGCATGAATTGTAAGCCAGTAATAATGCAGACTGAAACTCAACTGTGGATAATCTATTTCAATAAAAAAAATAAAAAAACGAGGAAATGTTTTTTTTTTTTTTTGGTCATCAAAACCAAACCGGCAACATGCCCACCCTGACCTGGGACCATGCCCCGCCCCGTCGGGCAAATCCTGCCGCCACCACTGCTGACCCCCTTTCATTCCATCCTGGCTGCGCCCCTGGAGTAAATCATGTACATGACAACTAAATTACTAGAGCTATTTACAGGCATGGATCCAGGGGTGGGGCATGTAATACCATTTCTTGACTACACTGGGTGATCTGGGTTGCCAAATTGGCCCATGTTGTAGGTACAGGCAACCCCCAATATACACCCTGAATCTGCCGCTGTTATGACCAACTAAGGATGGGCTTAGTGGAAAATTTAATGGTACCATGATACTTTACAAACTACCCTTATATTTACCTAAGAGTCTTTATTAATGTGCTTTAATTTAGTGTTCTTTAAGATGCATTGCTACTTGATAATACTGCATGTACAAATAGTTAAATTACCAAATTTGTTTTAACTCTATAATTATTATTGGTGGTAGGATAGTTGTGATATTGAATAACAGTATAATAATAAATTATCTTGTATTACGTTACCTTAGTTTCTAGTATTATTAATTATAATAAACTCCTTGTAGAGCACATGTATCACTATTAGAGTGCTCGAGGTGCTAAAAACTGAATGAAAAACGTGAATCATTTACTAGGAAAAACCTAAAACAGCAGAAAAAAAAGTACACATAATTGTATTGCTTCAATTACCAGTAATTTAAAGCTCAAGTTAGTACAAAACTCATGGATGTTCTTGTATTGGGTATATTTAGGTATTAAATTATAATATTTCATTTGTTAACTAAATTTTGATGTCAATATTATATTGTAACCATGTGAAATCCAATTTATATGTGACAGTGTTAAGTTAAAAATGATTAAAATAATGATTTTATTTTGTGTACATTATTACTACAAGTTTAAATGTTTAAATTATTTTACCTCATATATTGTACATATCTGTTTTTCTGTATTTGTTTATTGAAATAACTAAATAAATTTTAATTGATTTTTTTAAATTTTTGCATAGAATGGAAAATATTTTGAAAATAAAAACTGTAACACTAATAATAGAAATAATGGTATAATTAAAATAACTGTTATTATAGAATCATCATTATGAGTTGATTGTTTAGCTAGGATGTTGCCATTCAGCCAAGCCAACGTGTCAATACCCAGGGATATATTCACACAAATAAATCAGCTTTCATTCATAGAATGCCGTGTGAGACAAAGCCACTTATATGCACTGGTAGGCACTGTGAAGTACAGTCTCACGCCGTCATGCCAGTCAACTTAACGCTCGTTAAAAATGTTGTTATTCAGAAACTTAATATCATAATGGTATTTGCTATTGGTGTACCTTAAGCAATGTACATTATCACTTTACTATTATTTTAGTGTATCTGTTTTTTTTTTTGCATAAGTGAAAAACAAAATATTAAAAAGTATGATAGCACAGGTCCCACATAATGTCCGAGTGCATAACAGAGCTCCCAAGTTTTAGAAGTGAAAAATCAGGAGATTTAAATGTGCAACACATCACAATAAAAAACAGAACAGTGACAAAAAATGTACATAACAATATGTAAAAATATCTATATAAATTGTATTTAACACTGACCAGAGCTGGTATTTTTTGAAGAGACAACCGATTTTGCTCCTAGGCTAGGACAATACCCACTCTGAATATTTTTGGGAGACACTTAAAATTTTCAGGAGAAAATTGTATTAACATACTGTATTAATAAAAACTGAAATATTGATTACATTTTTATTTTTACTAGGCATATTTAAAACCCAGGGTATGTAAAATCAAGGTACACAAATCCGAGGTTCTATTTTATTTTAATTAGCCTCAACATTTTATGCAAGACATATAAAATATGTTTTGTAGTCCATAAATTATCATTTATACTACAACACTAACTTGCTTATTTTAGATTATCATAAAATTTATTAACTCAAACATGAGAAATAAAGTGCAGCTTGTAAATTACTTTGTGAACAATTGAATCAGAGAGTGCATGTTGGGGAGGGGGTGGTGGGTTGACCAACAAACAGAACCAGAAGGTGTAGAGTATGTGACCACCCACTGAACACACCATTGTAGGCAAAACAATTAGAGGGTGTAAGGTAAAATGGGTTGGCGAGGGACATGGTTTTCAATTTTTGAAGGCCAACAAAACATTCTATATCACAGTATCACTTAATTAGGGTTTCAATCATCACATAGTCACACGAAAAAATGATAACCCACCACTTTTTGTATTTTAATGTGCCAAGTCAATTCATTGTTCAATTTATTTGAGATTCATACAATCTTATATTTTACAACTGTCACACATACATAGCCTGGGGACTTCAATCACTTTTAAAGGAATTTCCCAGCTAGTAGTAGTATTAATGATTTGTTGTTATTTCTATTGTAGACGCACTGAAAATTTTAGCAAAGAATATTGCATAATCCATGCAGATCCAAAAATCTGGGTCAACTTATTTTTTTTTAACTTTATGAATGGTTAAATACCATAGATTATTTACAGCTAGATGGTGAACTTCCACAGAATACATAGCCACAAAGTGCAGTTCCATGTACGCGCCTACTATTCCAAGTCATGTTACATTCTAACGCTGTTGCTATGTCAAAATTGCTCATGCGCAACCTTTCATAGAAGTTTCAAATTTATCCATACATGAAAGTAAATTTTATCCAAATTTAATAAAGACATTGACAACATAAAATATGTACGACATATGTAAATAATTTGTATAATAAAAGAATGTTAAAAATACAATAATTGTAAAACAGTTATTATTATTTAACTTACATGTTTTTGACAAAGGCTGAGAAATAAAAATAGTAGGTGCCTACATGGGACTGCAAGTGTTAAGTTCACCATCTAGCCATAAATAATAAATCTATCTCTATAAAAAATATCGCAAAAATTGTAAGAGTTACATAAAAGGTATCCATGGGAATTAGACTTGGGGAATTAAAAAAAATACATGAAATACAATATAATGGGCCTGCTAAAATAAAAAAAAAATAATATATCCACCCAACAAAACTAAATTTTTAAAAAGAGCGGGCTATGCTTGGCTAGAGAGCACATTTTTTAGGTTATATGACGATCTTCTATATTAAATTTTTGAATCCAACATTAATTTATGCAACATTTTCAATGTATTCCACCTCAATATTATGAACATAAATTAGAGACATGACAACAAGGTTATAAGTCATGCAATAATAATTTATTACAATCTGGAGATCAAATATTCATTACGTTCAATTTATTAACATTTACAGTTATACCAAAAAAATCAACAAATATTTCTGTAAAAAAACAAAGACAATTTTAACATGGCAATTAATTATATTACATCAATCATAATAGAGAATAAGATATATAATGTAAAGAAAAATATAATTACATGAGGAACTATACTAAGTAATTATTGTGTTCGTTTGTGCAGGTAATATTGGAAAAATATTACCTGTGATTGCTGAATAAATGAAGACATTTCCTGAATTCACTATATATTCATCTAAAGCATTCTTCAAATACTGGCAACAAATACAATAATTGTTTTAAAATCCAATCATTTATAATTATTAAAAATGTATTGCCACCTGAAAATAATTACCAAAAAAGGATTTTTAAAGTAGCGTATATATTAAGGCCATGGCACTAGAAATTGGGACTAAAAATACTAATTCTGTAACAAACATTATATGCTAAAACTAAGCAAAAAACAATTACAAGGCCGGCAGCCTCTAATTATTTGGTAATTTCTCAGCGTAAAAAGCTATTAAATAATATTTATATACACTAATTTCTAATCTCACATCCTTTGATGTTGCTTTCAAATACATCTTTAACAGTGCAGTTAATGTGAGTTAGTGTTTTGAGAAATCATAACACAAAAGTAATTAAAGATGCATTTTCACCTGAAAAATGACATAAAATTGATTTTGAAAATAACTTGCTTATTTTGAAGAAATATATAAATTATGATCATTCCACCAAAAATTAGAATATTAAAAATATATTTACCCCTACTTTGCAATATTATAATGCTTAAAATTAGCAAAAATCCCTAAAAAAGCTGGAAGCCTCTTAAAATTTAGGTCATTTTTTGGTGTAAAATATCTTATTAAACAATTTTTAAATACAGTAATTTCTCTTCTCAAGTTCATAACTTTGATGTTACTTTAATATGAGCAAGTAAATTTCAAAATTAATGCTTATGACTTTTTGGCCATTTTTGAGTGACAATACATCTTTAAATATAAGTGATTTTAAAACTAAATTAATGTTAATGTGAATTAAGTATTGACAGTGATGGTATGTGAAAAAAACTTCGAAGAAATAAATTGCAAAATCATTGAATTATAATAGAATGTTTTTAAAAAAAAATGTAACTATAATAGAACCTCTATTTTATGTATGGTACAGGAACAAAAGGGTCATATATAACATGGGGTCTGTAAAAAACAGGTTTTGTCAAATTTCATTCACCTTTGACCTCACAATATACAGCAATGACAAATAACCATAATTAGTTAACGTGCTATGCATGATAACATTAGAATAAAACATACACAGGTTTATTAAAGTATAATATGCAGAAAGAAACATACTGTATTATTAAAAACAGAAATATTGATTGCATTTTTATTTTTACGAGGCATATTTAAACCCCAGGGTATGTAAAATCAAGGTACACAAAACAGAGGTTCTATTTTGTTTTAATTAGCCTCATCGTTTTATGCAAGACATAAAATATGTATTGTAGTCCATAATTATGATTTATACTACAAACACTAACTTGCTTATTTTAGATTAACATAAAATTTATTAACTCAAACATAGGAAATATTTTATTTACCGACCATGTCAAAAGTATCCTGTTTCAGTTACTGCAGTAATCAAAATATTATTAGGTCAGTAACTGAAAACAGATTACTGCAGTAAACATAGCAATAAATTACTGTTAACTACAATAGAGTAATTTTGAGATGATCCCTTAAAATGATTTACCATTACTTTTGCACTGAATAAATCAAAAAAAAAATTATATTTTGGCTGTCTGCCAACGCAGTATTTTCTTGATTTAAAGAAACATTGCACCGGTGCAAAATTAAAGAAAAACAATAATTTAACACAATAATTCTAGATGTTAAATGGGTACAAAATGACACATTCTTATTTGTATTGTATTGCTGTATAAGTTCCAAATTGTTTACAGCCCTTTGCAAAAAAATAACACCCTCTGACTAGGTAGGTCTATCATGTTAAATTACAAGGGAGATCTACCTAGAACCACATGAGAACCAAACAGTAAGGTAGTAATTACCTTGTCTGTTGATGTTAATAAATACTTTAAGGTCAATAATTAATAACAGCTGTATTTTCCTACGTTTTTATAGGGCATTGCTGACCATATCCTTGGTAGTATCCCTTGATATGGTAGTTTTTATAGGGTTAACCCTATTAACTACCTATATCTACCTTGTCACTACCATTATCTACCATGTTTACTTTTTTTCAAAGGGAGTAAACTTCTCAAATTTTAAAAACATCTTTCAGTTAAATAGAGAAATGATTAACAAATGCAATACCCTATTTACAAATTGTTCACAATTTTTAAACATGTTTCTAATTTACAATCATATTTTCTATATTTTCTTCTTATACTTCTGTTTCTATTGCAAATCTGCATTTATATTTTCTGAAATGCTAGTGTCAAATTAAGAGACCAAAATAAAAAAAAATATGCCTTTTTTCAAACTTGAATAATAAAAATTACTTAAAAACATTTTTAAACAAAACAATATCACAGATAGAATAGGCAATATATATCTTTTTTTCATAAATAGATAAATTTAAACCAATTTAAACTTTTTAAATATAATTATTTTATCAAATTTTGCTTTCAATTCAGTAATTAAGATCACTTGATTGTCAATTACAGTAATTTATTACTTAAATACACAATATATAATATAATATATAATTTTTATGAGCCGAGTTTTTTATGAGATGAGTTTAAAAATATTAATCTTAATTAGTAGTGGATCCAAAACTACTACTAGAAAAAGTGATTGGAACATTTGCAAAAAAGGAAATTGCAAATCAATAAAAGTGTTTTCCAAAATAAATTGACCATGGCATCAACTACTGCACAATATACATTTGAGAGAGCAGAAGTGATACTTACAAGGTTATAGACTTCAATTCAAATACAACTAAAAATGTTCGTTTGGTTTGAAGATACGATAGTGTTTAGTTTAAATGCTTGACAAACCAATAAAATTTACTGAGCCACGTATACGACCCTGTTGTTAAGCAAACACCACCTACCTGTGAACGGTAGGTTTGTGATTGCTTAACAACAGAGCAATCACAAATCAATAAAATTGACTGACCTGGCTGACAGTTTCAAACACCTTGCCTCACCAGTGTCCTTCCTCAAAGTGACAGAAATCCGTTCACCAGCATGGCAACTCAGTAAGTAGTCCCCTTCTTCTCTGTTCGTGGTCCGAGGACCATCAGATGCATCAAGGAGGCGATATGGATCAAACGTAGAGGAGGACCATGAACAGAAATTTAAGGGACCAACTGAGTTGCGTATATGACCCTGTTGTTATGTGTGCTTAACAACCATCAATCTGAGGAAGAACACTGGTGAGTCAAGGTGTCCGAAACTGTCATTTCAGGTTAGTAAATTGATTGGTTTGTCAAAAATTTAAACTTAACACTATGACTCAATTCAATTTCAAATTATTCACAAATTTTGAAAACGAGCAAAATGAGACTTGCACTAGTAAAGTCTAGTGTTACAACCAACTACACTAATGCACTTTTTTAAGACCAAAGTCTAAAAATAAAATAAATATAAAATATGGTAAACACCGTAATGAATGTAAATTTAAAATTAAAAAAAAACAGCACATTATTTATAACAATTTTTTCTTAATTAGGAAAGCTAATAAAAATTAAATATTTACTCATTAAGAATACTTTAAATTATATTGCAACTTCATAAACACTTGGAATGTTAAAACAAAACAAAATCTCATTATGCATTGAATATTTCATAGATAATGATATCAAGATCAGTCCTCAAAATTGCCGCTGGCATCAGGCATTCAGAAAATTATCAGTGTCTTTCGAATGAACACTGGTAAATAACACTGTTGATGTAATTTTAAGTCATAGATGAAATACAGATATTTCCTCCATGATTAATCCTACCTCAATTTACAGCTGCAATATTTTTCTCGATTTTGAGGGCTCCATGATGTATTTAACGCATAATATATCATCAAACAAATATACCAACAGTACAGTAGAATTATATTATATTACTGTATAAGTTGATTAACAATATCAATACAGTATAAGGGGAATACACCAACACAAGACAATTTATTTTAAATTTTTACATTATTTCTAACTTGCAGAAAGTGTTAATCAAAATCTAACAAATCAATTTCTTGAAATTAATATGGAGCATGGTGGCATAGTCAGTAACTTGATGCCCTTAATATTAAGTATCGTTCCTAAGGATGACAATTACTTTCTAGTGTGAATTCATATTTAAACCACGGATCCTATTGAGTTTAAACATTGCACCAATTATAGCATATTGGTAAAATTCAGTAGTATATTTGTCTGAATAGACTAATTCAAAATATGTCAAAATGTTCAAAATTGTTGGTCATTTCCAAACACGATACATATTTACAGCCAAATATTTTTTTATACATAGATGTAAGCAGATGATTGTTACTGTGTTCACTTAACACTTCAAGTTAGAAATTATAATACATACTCAAAGCAATGAGATACATGCCATCATGACAGGATTCAATATTTCAACATAAATTGTGGTATCGTCAAGAATTGAAAGGTCCACTAACCAACTTCAAGTAAGACAGTATATGTACTCCAGGCAATGAGATACATGTCATCGTGTCAGGATTCAATATTTCAAGGTAAATTATGGCATCATCAGAAATTATACTTTCTTCCCTGAAGTTGATTAGTGGACCTTTCACTACTACTATTACTCTACTGGCAACTTACCCAATATCAACCCCTCTCAGACCATTGCCTTTTGTTTTCCAAAAAAAAATCAGTAAAGTCAAGTTTACCTGATTTACATTACTTTCTTGGATCATGAAAAAGTCCGGTTTAGTTGGAAAAAGGTCAGGATTATTGGGAAGTTCATTTACAGAGGGTAAGATTTGGGAAAGTTGAAATTGTTGGCCGTTTTCCAAAACCTAATGCATATATACAACCATATCATTCTGAGAATTAGATGAAAACACAGCCTTAATTTTATTATTATAGCATTTGTTTAACACTGAATAATTACTAAATCCAATTCTACCGATACAGGCAATACTGACAACATTGTGGATTGTATATTTGTATGTTTTCCGAACACAGTTTGAGTTAAGTTTACCTAATTTAATTCAGTTTCATATTCTGAGGATTTAAACAAGATACAGTTCAGTGTTTAATTTACAGAGCATCAGATGTGGCATAAACCATTTTCCTCGCGCATGCTCTTTCAATTGGCGTCAAGTGTCTTAAAAATTTTACCATTTTGACATCGGTGGACCATATTCTATCCAATGAGGATAATTTGTACAAAATGCTGTCTGGTACCATTTATGCTAGCTGTACCCTTCAAAATCAGGCTAAAAATGACCTTGCCTTACAAAACCCAAATTTGAGGCCTGTATAAATATTTATCTTAGCATATATAAACAAACATCTAAATATCATCAATTTCTACAAGAATGGAATTCTGCATCACTACAAAATGAAAATCTGAGTTTCAAAATATTTACATAGAAGATATTTATAGAAAATATTTGTACTTATGAAGGGAACTTAAAGAAACAAAAATACTACTGTCAAACTTGCCTAAGTCAAAATATTTCTAAGTCAAATTTATTTTCCATGCTAAATTTTTGTGCTTTCCAATAATTTACAAAATTTAAGTCAAATCAATAGCACTTGGAATTTGACTAAGGCATCTTTAACTGTATACTAAAGGAAGAACTAGATACAATAAATCCAGAAATGGGATGAATTTAAAAATTATGTAACTTTAAACTGTTTCTATAGTCTACTACATAAGTAAATAAAAAAAATTAATAAATTTAATCTTAAAAATATGATAAAAAATAACCTATACCTTTGTTTAAAATTATACTTTTGAAGAGACTAAAATTATTTCCTACATGGTACCATGGAGGAGATAATTCAATATACTATAAATGGTAAAGCACAATATATTAATATGCTCTAATAAAATGTATTATATGTCTAGGGGTTTCATAGGGTGCCATTAAACATCAAAAATGTCTAAGAGCCGGCGTTTTTCAATTAGTGTTGTGCCAGCAAATAGAAATAAGGATCAATGTCTGTAGAATGAATTGTGCTCCATAAAAGGTAACATTTGCCTAAATAGTGTTAAATACAACATCTTTATTGGTGAAATTCATGCCCCATACTTGTTACATGGTTGAACTTCACTCTTGGTAATCTATCAAATTTAGGTAGCTGAACAGTGGGCCACTAGCAATCCCAAAAGTAAAGCCCTGGCCATACAGTAATTCAGATTGGGACAAGGAGATTAGATTATCTGATACATATAAAAATGTAACTCAAGGAGATTTTATTTCAGTGGGCAAAATTACTTTACTGTATAATGCTATCCAATTTTTGGCGACAAAATAATATTACAAATTTGAAGTAAAAATCTTGTGTTAAATCATTTATTAGTGCTACCTGACTAAACATAAGTAATTACACAATGAGTAGCAGAGGTGGTTAAAATACAATCAAATCCAAAATTTGGTAATTTACCAAATTAGCTTTCTAGCCATGTGACACTTTTTATACTGTGGTATGGATTTTACTTATTGTAAATCAGCTACAAATGAGGAATAATGCGGCAAAACCACCAAATTGTAGGAAGATTGAAATTTGAATTATTGTTAAAACCATATTACACTTTTTGTAAGCTTTTATATGAGGTGTAAATTATCAAAATCGGACATCTATAACTAAAGTTATTGGACAAAGTCCTTTGTATTTGTTATTTCCAGTTGTTTAGTTGCTTATTTCTCAATAACTTCCTGTAGACAATTGGTGGATTGCCATGACTAACCTCAAATATAAATTTCAAATATATGAAATAGTAATGAAGTATTTCACTTTCTAATACAGATATTGTACAGTATTATACATTGTTGTGTTTAAACAGTGCAAATAGATGTTCTTGCTAACTGGCCATTTAGTTAGTAATATTAAATATTAATTATTATCTGTCACAAAGAAATGTGTGTATAATAACACGTCTTTTATTCATTACAATGCAAATGACACTTAAATTTCTTTTCTTCTTTCATCTATAAATGTATTTTAATTTAAAAATTTAATTTCAAGTGGTAAGAAAAAACAATTGTTCCACAGATGACCATGGCTGACCCACCATTGATCACGACTGACCGCAATTGACCATGATTTACCACAGTTGACCATTACCACGTTGGACCATGATTTACCATGATTGACACTGGTTTCTTGAAAGTCAGGCATTACTGTGTGGGTCTTGATTTCTGCTTGAATATGGACTTAGGGCTGCATTATCTGCAAACCAAACAAAGAATTTGTCCATCTTTCCCTCTCTCTCCAAATTAACTTGTTTATCTAAAATGAGAAACAAAGTCATTTTAATGGTAAACAAGTGCAAATGCGTGTCACTGCAACTGTTAAGAATAACTGAATAAGAAAGTATCTCTGTAACTGACTTTCAAAGAGCTAAACAACAGCATGGGTTCAAGGCCAGCTCGCATCTCATTCTCGTGATAGAACAAGTCCTCTGGGTTAAGGACTAAAACCATACAATGGCTTGTGTACACTTACAAGAACCCACTACACCTTAGTAGGGGGGGTTACACCGGTGTACTGGTTCACATTTTCCCTGCTGTTGGCAGCAGAATGTAGTGGCTGTTTCAGGCAGCAAGACATGATGTGACCCTTAGGGGAGGAGAATGTCACTAAATGCATTATAACATCATGTCCACAGCGCCATTGGAAAGTTAAGGTAGTAACTATAACAGGCCCTTTAAAAAGGTTAACATGTTACCACAGTTGAACCTCCTTGTGCATTTGCTACCACCACCACTCCCTTAAGGGTTTGCGGACATTTTTTGGGCTTAAAAATTTGAATTTTTCAATGCTAAATTTATCACAAAAAAAGCTTTTGCACTTTTTGAAAACAAATACAATTTCTAGTGTACAAAATCCTTAAAAATAAATGGCTTATGTATACTCCTCATATAAAAACAAAGTTTTTGAATGGTATGCCTACATATTCATTAAGAAGTCTAGTGATAAAGACTACGGAGATACTGTATTGCATGTAATTTTTTAATTGTTTGGCCCTATTGGCCAAACCTCTCGTAAGCTGCCACCTCCGATAATCAGCCAGCTCCTGTAAGTGGGCAATTTCTGAGACCAGCAGGTGTCCGTTAACTGTAGTTCTTTGTCAAGGAAACTAGCTTCAGTGTAGAAGGATGCAAAACTAACTGTGTAACCCAGTAGCTAATTTCGAGTGAAATCCAATTTTGGTAAGTGACACTACATTCAAACTCGCCACCCACTCTAGTGAAAAATCAGACTCTGAAAATAAAACCGCTGGCTTAGCAATTTTGACAAAGACTTAAAAATAATTTTTTAAAAATCAATTTTAGTGAAATACTTTTTTAGTGGCGGGTAAACATTTATTTTGGCGAGTAAAAATTTAAAAATCACTTGCCCAACATGGCAAGTAAACAAAATCTTAATTTTGCACCCTGGTGAAATCAGTTTTTTTTTTTTCATGCAAAAATGTCAGTATCATCCTTGAAGTTGAAGGCCTAAAATATTATTACATAATTAAGAAAGCTTGTTTCTTGAGATAATATTTGATATTTATATTTGCTGCGAAGCAGCTAATCCTAATCTGTACAGCAATTTGACCTCTCGGGGTCACTGTGTGTCAGATTATATCAGCCTTATTCGCCCTGAACAGTGGAGTTGTGTTCTTTTGTTCTGCCGGGTAAAATCAATTACTGTAGGCGACGTCTGTAGATTACC
>JAOTQE010107602.1:0-13442 GCA_025631205.1 Nesometra sesokonis
GGGGGGTGGTTCTTAGGTTTTTCCTGACGAGCAAGAAAAAAAAAAGGTCTCTTCCCCTATTTTGGTGCTCTGGAGCCGTATTTTAGTCGATTTCGGGTTTTTGTTGTAAATTTTGGACCCGACGCATCTAATATAAGGGGGGGCGCAACTACGTTTTGGCGATAAATCCGCCCCTGCTCCCCCCTAAATCCCCACCCCCGTCGGAGTGATGGTTTGTTGAAGTAAACTTGGCCTGTAGAGTAGGTCCTAGTATGTGGAACCGATTGATCCTCCAATACACCAAACGGACTAAAAAAAGCGCGCAAAATAGGGCAGACAGGCCCGGGGCCTACTTTTTTGCTTGTCGCCGAACCGAGAACACGCCCACCTCTACCATCCTTCCCTATAGCCTGTCAGGAGTGCCCTGTCGGGGGCGTTGCCCTGCTAAGTCCTGACGCCGCCACTGGCAGCATAAGTCTCGGGATAAGATCATTTCCCAAATGCCATAATATAGTTGTGGAGATCAAAAACAATTTCAAAAGGCAAAATAAAAGATAAGCTCAATATTTTCAGCTTGTGTACTATTTAAAATCACTAGGCCTATTAATAAAGGGAACTTTAATGAAAAACACGATTTTCTGTTTATTGTTAATATATTAGGCCTATAGTACACCAGGTAAATGTGTAAGCCCAGACAATCTATCTTGTAACAGTCTCCGTTGTTAACGGTAGAGTTTCAATTCAATGCCTGTGGTTAACAATGGATTAACGGAAAACCTGATCGATTAGTATTGATTATAGGCCTGCCTAGTACTCAATTATAACCATGTGATTGTTCTTGTATATAACACGTGGATTTAGTAGTAGTTTTCCATATAATCTCATTGTATCTCCGCCATCACGGGGCGCGATGGCCGCATTGCCCGTTTCCAGTAAACCCGGACGCTATGGAAAAGGGAAATCCCCTAGTTTACCTGTTGACGTAAAAAAATATTAGGCCTATATTACTTCGATACGGCATATAACATGCCCTAGCTTTGGCCACATTTCGACAAATATTTTAACTAAAAAGAATTTTTCATTTTTATTACATATTGTAATATTAGGTCTATAGTTTTCTTAAATGTTTATCAATTCAAGCCTACTATATTAAATTAAAATTAACATTAGATCAGTGAGGAGTATGATAATTCACAATATTGCAAGTAGTAATACATTGCACAAATATTTGACGCTAAATGTTTATGGTAGTTTTAGGTATATTATATATATTATATATATATAGTATATTATTATTTATAATCAATAGGCCTATTGTTATTTTAAAATAAAAAAAAACAATTCGAGGCATAGGCTAATGATATAGATTCGTATGATCTTTCGTGAACTGTTTTTCCTACCGCAATGTTATTAATTAAGAAGTCTAAATTTAACTGTTTGTTGAATTTGAAGTATAATCTAATGTGTCCATGTGGTACGTCTTTTTTAAACAACTCTCTGATGGATAGTAATAAAAAAAAAACTATTGTATACAAACAGTGTACTGCAGTATACGCCATTTTAATTTATTATAATAAGGCATAAGCCTAACAAATAATAACTATCCAATATTTCGACTTACAACAAAACTAAGCACACATGGCGCACAAAGTGTGCGTGACAACTGGAGTGAGTATGTTGTTGTTATGCTGGGTGTGGTATTATACCACGTGGATACGCCATGGTCCATGCTTTTATAACAGTTATCCTGATTGGTTTACTAAAAATAGCGTTGGTAACTCAGAGAAGCACCACCAATCATAAGCAAGAACGCTACACGTGACTCTTTGTTTGCATTTTGACCTCATCAACGTGCGTGTAGAACGAAACGTACCAAGTGTGAGCAAAACAAACCAGCTGAGTGACCCGAAACTAAATCGTGTGAGGTTGGAAAATTCGCAACTATTTCTCCTTTTTTCGAGGGTTTTACTGTTTAAAATGGCATCAATGGTAAACATAACTCAACTTCTTCAGGCTGCAGAGTTCTTAGAAAGACGTGAGAAAGGTTAGTGTCTTAAATTTTGCGAAAAATTTACATGGTTTCCGTTTTGACAGCTGATTGCCTGACTACGTAAACGTACCAACATGGATGGAGATGTCAGACTCGTTTGCTTGATCAGCAAATAATACTGACTGTTGTAATAGAAATATGCCTATGGATTGCCCTGTGCACGTAAAATAAGTATTATTATGATGTAGACCTATGGAATGGTTGTTTCTTCAAAAAGTATTATAATTTTTTAATTAAAATAATTTTACCATAGCGTTTCGTTTTTTTTTACTGAGTTGTTCTTGGACTGAGTCTTATCAGCCCATCCCACGTCCTGCCTTGAAGGGCAAGGGTAAACACTGTCACGCAGTACAGTAATTGTGAATTGTCGGGACATGCCAGGGCTAGACAGAACTCTTGTCTAAAAAATAAATAAAAAACAACAAACTTTTAATAATTTATATCCATTAAATTTCAGAACATGGGTATGCTTCCACTTTACCTCATAATCATCATGAAAATATTAAAAGAAAAATGAAGTCAAAGAGAAATCATAATAGCAGGTTTGTTTTTAAATTGTATTAATAAATAATAATATTTTAAACATTTTTTCTTCAATTGAATGCATTCCTAATTTTTATGTATACTAATAATACAATATTTTTTGCATTTTATTTTAAATTTAGAATTCTAAAAGAATAAGTAGGCTTACAGATGACATTTTTTTTTTTTTAATAAATCGTTTTTTAATTCCTTTTATATTTTTAAGCCTTCATTGAATATAACGTGTTCTATTGTTTTTGTACATTTTTACAGCCGTTCGACCCACAATGAATTGGAGAAGAACAGGTAAGGAAATACAATTGAAGTCCGCCAAAAACTCATGGCCGTTACTTGTTTGCTGACCTTGAGTCATGAATTATGCATGAGTCATTGTGTGGCATTTGCATTCAGTTGATTGTTGTTGTAGTATAGGCTCATTGTCAGGAAATGAATGGCTATTTGTATGTGTATCTCATGTAGTATCTAGTAGTAATCTGAATCTCATGACTTTAATAATGGGTGTGACCTCATTGGCTTTAGTATCATTTTGATAATTAAAAAGTTAATTGGTGATTAAAAAATACAATATTGTAATTTAAATAGTGTTTTTATAAATACCCTGTTTTTAAATTTTAACAATTTCTGATTATAATAGTTACTTGCTTTGTGCACTAACTACTACTGGTGATTATTACTTTTGATTACTATCATTTAAAATTTTAAAGTTCCTAAAATTTATGCAATTTTACTATGTTCATTTGAATTAAATTTATACTGTACCACTGTTTCAGAATTGAGATAAGCATGAATCTATAATATAGGTCCATGATATCACTGTATTTTGTTCCCTTTTGTATTTCTTTTATATAAATACTGTACATTACTCCAGAGAAAATTTTCATTTCAACATTTTGATTAGCAATAATTGCTAATAATTTTGTAGGTATAGTAATTTTATATGATCTATGTTTAAAATTGTGTAGCAAATGCTCATTTTTATGTAGCGTTTTGATTTTATATGATCTATGTTAAAAATTGTGTAGCAAATGCTCATTTTTATGTAGCGTTTTGCTACGCTACACTGGCGAAAATGTTCCCTGTACTCTATAGTAATGATTTTAATAATTAAATATTAATTTATATATAATTTTGAAAAACAAACTTTAATCAAATGTAAACACAATTTATGGAAATTGTAAATCAATTTGTGCAAAAGAAATTGAGTATGATATTTACTCAATAATATTTAATTTTGTAATATAAATTTTAGTATTTGTTTATTCAATAATATAATTTGAATACTTAATATTGCTATTTTCTTATTCAGGCGAGCACATCTGAGAACATGCCTTGAAAAACTGAAAGAAATTGTTCCACTGCAATCAGAATCATCAAGACATACTACTTTAGGTCTTTTAACTAATGCAAAGGCTTTTATCCATGTAAGTACACTCCCTTAGAATCTTGTAAATACAGCATTGGCAATAAAAATCTAAATTGTTTATTCTGACTGTGTATATCATAAAACCACATGTGTATCTATTTGGTTTTCTTTTTATAGTTTACACTTTAGTGGTAAGCATGCTGTCAATGAAGTAAGACAAAGATAATTGCTACGCTAGGGTAAATTTTTTTTAGCCAAACTGGCTACAGACTCGCGATTTTTTTGTTTAGATAAATTATTATAAGTTCCTTTTACAAGTTTGTTTAAACTGTAAAATGGCTGTCAAACGGACAGCTTTTTGGTATTTTCATTTAGCCAGTTCAACGAAAGGGGTCATTTTTATTTTGTCCAAATTTTCAGTCACTATTGGCAAATGGTTAGAGTGAGAATAAAATTAAGATTATTTATTTATTTTCATATTATATGAATAGCGTAATGAACTAATTAATAATTTTAATGCTTCTAAAATCTACGATATAGGTCATGGAGTTTAGTATTGTTTCATGGTTTCTCAAAGTTGGTAGCCTATTTTTTCTTATTTTGATCCTATCATGATGTTGTACAGTATTAAACTACAATATCACAAAATACGATATACACACGATATTACAGTACCGGTTTATTGGGATATTCAAGGTTGTTCATTTTTTATGTGTTTGTTGTGTAGACACTGCCCGTTACTATGCATTACAAAATTAGACTAGTATTACATTAGTAATTGAATCATGCAATTACATTGTTGTGGGATCCATTTCATGAAACAGCTTATAGAATATTTTCACTTTACGTGTACTTTATTGTTAATAGAATAAACACCCACATATTATCTATTGTAGTGCATCACGTGTAAACAGGCTTTGCCTAGACAAGTCAGTTCCTGTTTCCTTATAACAATATTACACTGTAAAGTCCCGGAAAAACGTAGGCCAACAACATGATTTGCATGAAACCTCATTACCTGTAATTACTCGTGTATGATTATAATTATCAGTTATTTCTTTTTTTTTAATTAAGATAAGATAAGATATACTTTATTGAATCCAAAAAGATTTCAGTTATTTTGCTTACTGTTTTGGGTTGACCTAATCGCCTTTTCCTTGCTCATTTTATTTGTTATATCATTTTGTTTGCATTTTATAGATATGGCAGAAATTTGAATAAATAAAAGAGTATTTACATAAATAGAATACAATACACTATTTTACAACATGGGAATTTACTGTATGTATCATACACTATTAATAAACTTGATTTACAAGGAGTCATGTGGTACCATTATTAAAATAAAACACAACTGAAAATAATTGTATTTGAACCTTGGTACATAGTCCAAAACATTATAACAGTGATTTGATAAACTAGTGTAAGTAGAAAGTCCTAGTGTAGTTTTACAAAAATGAATGGTTAGACTTTATTTTATACAAAGTACATACAATTATCTGTATTGTACTGACATTTGTTTTTTAAAAAATGCCCACATGGTTACATGGTTGAAAACAGTACATCAATACATTTTTTAAAACAGGTGATACAATTGTGTCTGGAAAAACTAAATTAGCCCCAAGGGAGATTTAAGCCTGGTTCCACAAGAATAAATAGCCATTGCGCTGTATTACCCTGCATTTCAGGCCAGCTAAAAAAACAAGGAAAGCAACAAGAGGGAAACCCTTAGATCTGTACAGTTCAGTGCACACTCAGTTGCATGTGCTTGCTTTAATACCCAACTGAGTCACGCTGCTCAACTGTACTCTTGTCGCTAAGTGAAAATGCATAAAATTAGAATCCTAAGATGGGATTATGGTTTGAGGGAGAGGAAGTAAACCAGCCAACATATCTTAATAATAATCTTAATAATCCTAATCATTTCCTAAAGTTATAAATTGAGCAATTAATACAGTACTAAATTTATTCGGAGAGATGTAGTCAAAATATTTGTCACTAAAATCACATTACCTTAGAAATTTACCTACTTACCAAATTTGCACACTTCTATATGTTCCATATTTTCAGTATATGTAAATGTGTTTTATGTTTATACAGTTAAACTTGCCCAAGTCTTCGTCAAATTTCTTTTTCATGCCAAATTCATGTTTTCCATTCATTAAATCTAGTTAAATTTTGTTTCAATGTAAATTTCAACAGATAATAATAAATTTTACAATGGTTACATGAAAAACAATTTGCAATTTAAAGATTTTTTAATGGAAAACATCAATTTGGCATGAAATTGATTTGTAAACTGATGTTTTCCATTAATTAGTCGAATTTTGATTCCATGTAAATTCAAAAGTTAATTTAATTTTAAGCTCCACGTTTATCCCAAAACACAGGAAATTGGTTTGTTTTTTAGCAGATTTTGGTTGATATTACATGGTAACTTGCATTGTTCTATAATTTTGGACACACTCTGGACCAGGTGCTACATTGACATACTGGTTTGAACTGAACTCAGTACAAGTTAAACACAATACCAGCCAAAAGTTGCATTGTCTGATAATCCATTGTTTGTAGTCATTTCTTAATTTACATACCCCCTGGCTCAGCACCAGTACATAATATACTTTAGTGTCAAATATTAAGCAGGTGCCTCTCAAACAGGGACAGTAGTTTAAAAGTACACAGCAAAATTAACAATACAATATTTTATATAGTGTAGAAGTATTAATACTGTAATTGTTAATTAAAATTGTGTGCTCTAACTTAAAAAAAACTGTTAATCACCAAAGTGTAAAATATAAACAATTTTATGTACCATAGAATTTAATATGTACAATATTTTGTAAACCACAAAAATGTAGTCTAGTCTTTGATTTTGCCAGTGGTTGATACCACAACAATACATCCAGAAAATTCCATTCAGGACAAGGACACAGACGTGGCAACAGAAAATACCACAGGAAACATGTACAAACATGTAATGAGTAAAACAAAATAATCCATAGGTGTGCAAATTTAAGTTTTAAATTTATAGATTTGTCTTAATTTAACTAAGGTAAACACTGATACTAAATTTACTATTATATTCCAGGATTTAGAAGAAGAAGACAGGTATCTTATCTCAGCAAAAGAGCAACTTAAGCGAAAACAATATCATTTGATGAAGAGAATTGGTAAATTTGGTGATTGTGATGATTCATTAATAAGGAAACCAAGACAAGATAGTACTGGCAGCTGTCTCTCCTCATCCTCTAGTGATTCTGAAAAAGGTAATCTCTTCATTTTGATCTAATACAGTAGAACCTCGATTTTACATACTGTAAGGGACCAAAAGGGTTACGTAAATCAAGGGGTTTGTGAAATTGAGTTTATGGTCTTTTTATAAGCTTGTTTATTATTTATTTTCTCAATTATTTATTACTACCTATTGTTTAGGCCTAGAGGATTTTAAGTATACAAAAATCTAAAAAAATATTGGTTAATTTGAACACATTTTTAATACCATGTCCAGTAACAATTTAAGTTTAAAGCTTAATACTTTACCATTTTTAGTTAAATTTAAGGGATATGTAAAATTGAGGGTTCATAAAATTGAAGTATGTAAAATCGAGGTTCCATTGTACCAGACTGATGCAAGTGTAAGCACATCCCAATAATCTTCAGTCATTTCATACAAACCAAGGTATTCTGATAAACCCACAGACTAATTTTGAAGGTTGCAGTAATTTATACATTTTTCAATGTATTCATCTCCTAAATTTTACATGTTTAAGGGATGGGCTTATACCTAAATTGTATGGTATTTTTGTTTTGTTTAATGTATAAAATGGCAAGTTTCCTGAAACTTCACATGATTTCATGTTCAAGGGGTGGGCATGTATTGTTCTCCCAATTGAAAAATTTATACTGGCGAATTGTCAAAAAAAAACAAACCACTTGTCAGGCATGGCTTTTGGATTGGTTGTGGCCCTACCCCAAATAATAATACAAATCTACATAATCATAGGCCTCTATTAGCCTTCCTGTGGGCTTATATCTAAGTAGTACAGTTGTTGTCTTGTTCATAAATAAAGTGACAAGTCTGGTTTTCTCATAAAATTCTAAAAGTGCACAGTTGAGTTCTTGTTAATAATAGGATGTGTTTAATGGACAATCAACAAATTGAAATTCCTCACTTTCTCTTGTGTTATTTAGACAACTGAAAACATGCTTGATTTCTAAAGCCCTAAAAAAATTGTATTGCCCATGTGTTTTAAAATATGTATTAGTGATCAGAATTTTTTTCTTTAGTAAGCCTTTTTACTGTACTATGTAAAAATTAAAAAAAAAAAATAAATTTTTGGATATCTATGTATTTTTTATATAAGTCTTGGATAACCTTATATTTCTATCAAATTTTGCGATAAGAAGTCAGGAGATATAAAAGAAAAATGATTCCCGATTACAAAATTTTTGGTCGGATGACCTTGAGCAATATAATATATTTTTTAGGCCTAATTTTGTGTAAAGTTGCATACAATACAGTTGAATTCTTGTGAATGAGATGATGCATCAACTGGTGGCAAATTCCATCATGGTCAATTAAGTAATTGCTATTTTAAAAAGTGTTTACTTAAACTACACTCCAGAATTAGTGATAAATGGGATGGGTGTATCAGGCCATCTTGTACATTGCACTTCAAAGCAGTCTGTAATACTGTAATAATATTCACCTCTCTGAGCCTATTTTGTGTTGCCATTTTCTTTTTTACTAAAGGCAGACGCTTCTGTAATGTAAGCTAGTTAAAAGGAGTTATAAACAAAGCCTTGCTACATATTTTTTATAATCAACTGCTTTGTTCATTTAAGTACCAAGTTCAACTAAGTACCAAATAATCCCTCCTGGAGCAGTTTTAATACAATCACGTAATCAAATCAATTGTTCATATTTCCTGTATGTAATTCCAATTGTTCCTTTATTATTCAGATGACATTGATGTGATTGGATATAATAGCGACAGTGACGACCAAATGAGCGGATCTGATGGGGGTCTGTCCGTCACCACTACAGAGTTGCGAATCATCCAGCATGTGTCATGATGCTCAATATTTATCTCAAGAAATATTTTAAAAACACAAAGATTTAATGAATTGGTAAGCAGGCAATTACAAAGAAGAAAGAGGACTCCTGTGAAATAACTATGACCATTCATCAGTATTAACGAAGTTCAGTCTATAATATATGCGTACCTTTTTATTGTAGCATAGTGCCTTTGATGTTCCTGTTTTGAATACATTCTAATAGAGGAGATAGTCTGGCTGGATCATACTAATTTATATTTGGAAATAAAACATCAAGAAGCACACGTGTTGCTTGAGCAACAATACAGATAATACAACTGCAGCACATGTATTAACATTAGAGTATAATGCATACATCAAGAAATTTAGTCAGTGTGTTTGTATTTAATATTTCAACATTTATTAATGCATCATCACACATGATCATGATGATATTAATAGTACACATTTAAATCCTAACACATCCAAAGTCACATTTCACTGATTGAAGTATGCACTTTACTTTTGTATTAACATGTGTGTGAGGACTGAGGCTATATAGTATATATGTTTTCTTTGATATAGTATAGTTTTAATATACAATACCATAGAATGATTTATCTATTAATCTTCTCAAATGACTGATTTAGTTTAAACTAACATTTCATTGAGTTCAGTTTTCAATTCACATCTTAAATTAATGTATGTCAGCCCATTGATGGGGTTGTGTTAATGCTTTTTTTGCATTCTTTGAATACGTTGCTTTCTTATTGTTTTTTCTGTTCGGTAATTGTAATGCTAGCTAATGTGTTTGTAAATTCTAATGTGTTTACAATTGTGTTGTACTGTAGTTTTGTCTGATTTTATGAACTGTAAACTACATAAAAATATATTTATTATTAATATTATTATCCCTAATATAATTACCACTTACAACTGTAATTCCATTCTGCAGACATGTCATGCATTTAAAATGCTGCATCAGTTCAAAGTATTTAATATATATGTAATATAACGTAAAGTGCTAATGTATTGCCAAATAATTAAACCTGATACTTTTCTGTATAGGACGATCAGTGATGATTGAAGTAAACTGGCAGGCCATGCACTTAAATATCCTATTTTTTCAATTCATCGAGACTGGCTGTTTGTTTTTCAATTATGTTTATCTTAATATTTGAGGCTTATTCCATTGGTAGTAGTATAACTAGCTAATTTTTAAGCTACACAGGTTGACATTCTACGGAGTCATTACAACAGCGCTTACATTTATAAACTGATGAATTTAAGTCTGCAGTGAAAGAATTAATTGAATATGTATAGTTAATAGTTTATATGTAAATAAAGAAACATCAGAATTAAATTACGGTAGATGAAATAAAATTTGTGAACCACTGGTGTATAGGGCATTTTACCCCTGAATATTAATATCAACAAATCCATTTTGTAAATTAAAACAAAGACTGTAAATATAATAAATTAATTGTATTGCGTTTCATACCTGTAGTAATGCCTTCAATGAGAATAAAATTCTGTTTGTAAGGATCTTTTGTTTTCAGTTAATTTTAAATACAGGTACTGTACTTTATTCTAATCATAGTCCAGTCCAAGATCTAATATTAAATGAGGGGTGTTCAATTTTAAGACATTTGGTTTGGTTGCTCAGTACCTACCAGTAAGGTCCACATTTCTAAAGAATGGCCTTTGATTGTAGTTTTGTAGACAGTTGGTCACTTGTTTTCACAAAGTTTAAATGTCAAATAAAATTGATTGTTGGTTTCACATCAGGAATTTGATATTTTGGTGAGGGGATTTGCTATTTATTATTTTACCATCTTATTAAAAATCTTAACATATTGGCACACACATTTGAATATCTTGAACTATTGTGTTATATATTCATGTTATATTTTTCAAGACCCAAATAAAGTTTTAATTTTATTTTAGAAAATTTTCTTTGTGGGGTGGGGCTCCAAAATTTAATGAGGGGAGGATGTGAAACTGGGAACAGTGATACCCCTGGTGAAACTAACAATTAATTTCAATTGGCCTAAAGTAATAGGTGCCCAAACTTAAGCCCTGTCTAGTTTTCTAGGTGGGTCTATCATCCAACATCTTCAGTAAATTATAAAAGAATGTGATATGTTCAAGTAAACATCGATATCAGTTATCATTTCGAGAGGTGTTATCATCCATAGAGTTGTGAGAATGAATTTACAAACATTGGTTAAGTTTACACAAGTACAGAACCATACTAGAGATAACATGATTGAGCTCTTATCTATACTCTCTGTCAGATTATATGCAGGGCAGTAGCTAGCATGTCTCACAGGCCTTAAGGTCAGGTTTATTCACTTTTATTGATTCCTTTCAAGGCACTATTGACGTCCCATACTCACTTATTTTAGTTTAGCCATAAGGAAAGAAAAATCCCTAGGACGATTGCAACTGCACGAGAAATAAATATGAATAGGAAAAAATCAACTAGTGGTAGGCTGGCGTTAGGCCTAGCTGTTCTTTCGAAAGGGAAGCATTTTGATTGGTTCCCCCACTTGCCAAGTACGGAAGGGCAAAATACATAATTTCTTTCGTTTTATGTGATGAAAAAATTATGTGACTTATTGTTGGTGGCGCTACATATATTACAAAAAAACGACCATACAGAAGCGACTTGGGTCAAGTCTCGGCAGTAGGCAGATCAGCCAGTTCGAATTTTCAAAATAGTGCCGCTGCCTGTGGTTCAGCATCGGCTCGTCTGTTTTTCTATTCAGGCTACAGCACTGACATGTACCACCATGCATGTACAGTGTGTGCAATTTCAATATACAGTGGAACCTCAATTTTACATACACCTCAATTTTACATACGTCTAAAATCAGCTAAAATTGTACACTGTATAAGCTTTGAGCACTGATTAACTGAGCATGATGAAAAAATGTGTACAAATTAACCAGAAATAAAAAACAATGAGTTGAAAAAACATAAACAGTCCGTAACTCAAATTTACAAACTCCCATTGTCATACCCTTGTGGTCCCTTACAGCATGTAAAATCAAGGTTCTACTGTAGGCATGTACAGTAAATTTTGCCCAAGCCAAAATCAAAGTAGCATTGAAAAATATTCAACTTAGAAAACAAGTACAGTACTTGTATCTGAATTACCTCTGGCTTGTGCACTACCATCCTTCTGAATTATGTAAAATTTGTCTATGAAAAAGGTACATTACATTAAAAAACAGACTCGGGGCGGATCCAGAATGTTGTGAAAGCTTAATACTGAAATACAAAATTTGCAAGATATGGGTAATAATTGCCCAATTAAAATTGTTAATTGTACCACCATTTATTTGAGTTATTCATAAGCAAACTACCTTTAATGGTACTACATATACCGATTACAATACAAATCCATGTAATTTATCTTGAGTGGCATTTATACTAGCACAACATAAGGGTGGCTTTGATTGATTGTAATAAAAAAAAAGTTTTCCTGTCAAGGAGATTAGATTGTAGTCCCCAAACATCTTTAAATCTATTAACAATAAGGGAACAATTTTGTCAATTGTTCAATTGTGCTGTTTTAAACGGTTCTATAATTATATAATACTGAATGCCTTTGAGGGGGATACCGAAAAATATTGTTCAAACAGGCAGTTAAGCTTAGCTACATCTTGTGCGCGTTCGCCACTTACAATAAAAACAATTTTCTCGCTTGGCGAAGTGACGTCATCGGCTATTATTGCACTACGTACATTTCAATACTAAGTAGTATTGAACCGGGCAATATGGCAGAATTGACCCACATGCGAGTAATATCCAACTCGGCAAAAGGTAACCTGATTTTGCCATGTGACGATTGTTACCAGATGCACATAGCCTAGAATCACCCCCTAAATTTGGCATTTCACACAATTTTTCTGTTGATTATACTAAGTAAAAAAAGATATATAATACTAAGCTACAAGAATTGTTAATGTTTATCGCAAATATCTGCAAGAAAAAACATGGATTTACATTTTGAAGACTCGGGCATAGGCTAGCGACAGACCTAGGCTAGACACTGGCAAATCTGAACTGGCAAGTAAACTATTTGAATAATATACAATATGTAGTATTGACCCACATGCGAGTAATATCCAACTTGCCAAAAGGTAACCTGATTTTGCCACGCGACAATTTTTTATTCAAGAAATTGAAACCAGATGCACATAGCCTAGAGTCACCCCCTAAATTTGGCATTTCACACAATTTTTCTGTTGATTATACTAAGTAAAAAAGATAGCCATAATACTAAGCTACAAGAAGTGTTAATTTTTATCGCAAATATCTGCAAGACAAAACATGGATTTACATTTTGAAGACTCAGGCATAAGCTAGCGGCAGACCTAGGTAGGTTACACCCACAAATGTAATAACGCCCACAAATGTAATAACGCCCACAAATGTAATAACACTTTTACCCACAAATGT
>JAOTQE010107613.1:0-11831 GCA_025631205.1 Nesometra sesokonis
ACCCCTTAAAAAGTATGTTCCACTAACTCGATTTATGTCGATTTTGGAAATAATGTTCACATATGCATATAGGTTCATCCAAAAAAATTTCATAACTATTGCAATTTGTTTGAGGTACAATCATAGATTGCCTGGACTATGATTGAATTAACAGTTAACTCTCCCAAAACCGATTCCCTACAAAATGTAACTTCATGACGAACCAGACAATTTTGAAAATTCAAAAATCATTTAATGTCATGTGTCAAAAGTACATCAACTTTGCGTCACACAACAAATCATTTAACCAAAAGTCAAAACCAATCAGTCCGAAAAACCTGACAATATTGGATGGTTCGAAATGTGGTTGATTTTATGATAATTGACTGTACAGGAAGAAAGTATATTGACATCATTCACCTTAATATTCACAATGCCTTCAAGGGTGATACTGAAAAATACTGTATGAACTGTTGCAAAATATTGGATGAGTCAAAGACAAGTGAGATATATTGCCCCATTGAGTACCATATTTTTGGGTATCACCTGAAAATAGCATTCAATATTATAGTTATTTTCGAATAGTTTACTTGCTAGTTCAGATTTGTATGGCCTAGGCCTTAGGTCTTCCAAAATACATGTCCTCCTCTCACAAATATTCAAAGAAAACTATTAGGCCTACATAGTAATTCTCTTGTAAATTGTGCGAAACAACTTTTTAAGTGATGGTTCTCTAGTAGTTGTGCTGGTGTAGAGCTCCCAAGTCTCCAAGATTGTTCTGGGATCTGCAGGAATTTTGGATCATCTCCCAGGCTCCCAGAAATATCAAATTTTCTCATGGAAGTTAGTTTTCTCCAGGAAATACTCCAGGTTTTATAAAAATTGCACAATCAGAGCATAAATAGGCCTAGTTATTTCAAAATATTGGTTGAAAGTAAGCATCTATGGAGTTCAGTAATGTTTTGGCGAAACAGTAATAATAATAATAATATGACACATTTATATAGCGCTTATTGACAAGGCCTCTAAGCGCTTAACAATTATTAACCTTGACAATACATTTTAGAAACTACCATTCCAAAACAGTCAAGATGTTGAGCTTATAAATAAGGGTATTTGTACATACATTATAGTAAAAGTAGACAAACAGTGGTAGAATGACCACAAGAAAATATCCAGGAATTTTGTTTGTACAACTTGGGACCTCTGCCGGTACCAGTTACAATGTCATCTTTCCGGTTAAGCACAACTGGGTTTTGAATAAACAATCCATACATCATGAAATAAGGTGACAATTTAAGGTGATAAGTTGGCAATTTAAGGTGACAAGTTATACTTGGTGAAATTAGGTGACAGCAGCTTGGGGAGTTAAATTTTACTTGGGCACTGTTCAATACTGAAGAATATTGAATTGCTTAAAATAACAATTCATTGTATTTGTTGATCAGGAAAAACTTATGAAGGAGAAAAAACAGAAACAAGAAGAAGAAAAAGCAGAGAAACTAAGACTAAAAGAAGAAGCAAAAGTTGCCAAAGAAAAAGAAAGATTAGAAGCAAAGCGCCTGAAAGATTTAGAAAAAGAGAAAAAGGAAAAAGAACGACTGGAAAAAAAACAAAGGGAAGAGGAAGCAAAACAAGAGATATTAAAAAAGAAAGAAGAAGAGAAAAAGAAAAAACAAGAAATTTTAGAGTAAGTTAGACTACTGCTATTGAACACTGTAGAGACTTGTGCTAATACAAATTTATGAAATGAATTGTTTTTTCAATGCCATTTAGGATGCGACGTATCATGTTTGACTGTAATGAATTTTGCGACTATTAATTTTCATATTTCATTGCTTTCAATAACCAACACGATTACTCTTTTTTTTTTCAAATTGTATATTCCAAGTAAAATTGTTCAAATCAATTACATCAACTTATTTATATACTCTAATAGTAATACTGAATCAGGATTAAAAGAATCCTACGGCTTGTATATCTATAACATTGTTTCGTATTAGAAACAAACTTTCAGTATAAAAAAACAATTGTTTTATGTTATTTTTACTTTCCAGAGCTAAATTACAAGAAAAGAAAGCAAAAGATGAGGAAAAACGAAAACAAGAAGAGGAAGAACAAAGAAAAAATGAAGAAAAAGTATGATTTTATACTTATTTTCACTAAATTTAGGTTGATGAAATAAGTCCTCTCCTCCAAGAATCCCATATACAAAAATAGAGATAGTCTTGGTTCAAGACGGTGATTCTGTTTAATTTGTGTAAAGACGATTAAAAGGTGCCCATTGCGTTCCATAGCAGGTGGATTGCCATACATTTCTGAAGTTTGAATCACCGTCTTGGCAAACACTACAATGTCACATGATTTCCCACCACGTTTTAATGGGCATATAATTATCTAGTTGCATGTGATTGGCTTACCCACTTAAAAAAAAAAGTGGAGTATGCATGTTTGACAATTACCGGCAGATTCATAAATTGTAGGCCTGTCTGTTTTGCAACATTCAATTGACCTGATTGGAGAGAGGCAAAAGTAGATCAAGTGCGATGTTCAAGGACACATGCTATACACATTTGTGGCAGAGCCAAACCAGATGAGACATAAGTCGCAAATGCTAGTTCTCCATAATAGGCAGACAATTAAAAATGATCAATTTTTTAAAATTTTATTTAAAAAAATATACAGTCCATACATTCAACTTTCCTACTACCTTAACCATGTTCAGATATATGATCAAAAAATGTTTAAAAATGCAATTTAGAATGAACTTGCTTAGTCAATGTATACTGATAAACAATTTTCAAATGCAGTTTTGTCAAAACTTACATTTTAAATGTTCGAACTTCGATTGTTTATAAATTTGCAAGGAAACATCGTATGAAACTGATTTTTTTTATGTGTTAATGATAATAATGTGTAGTTTTATAATCCATAAAATCTCAATTTTCAATTTTTCGACTTATGTCTTATTTGGCTTGGCGCTGCCACATTTGTCTTTCACATGTCAGTTGAAATTCCCGAGAGTGCAGTTACAACAATCTACATCATCTCTTTGGGGGTTGCTAGTGCCTATTTCGACTAATTTTCACCTACTGTGTAGTCCCACCAACCAGGTGACAAGGTTATTTATTTGAATTTGACAAGCAGGCTTTTTTTCCTATTTTGCAACCATTTTGTCAGTTTTTGTTGGTGTTCATTTTTCCTTCTGTGGCACTCTCAGCTGATAGCCTTTTTAGGAATGAGACTCAAGCACATTGGGCGGAGGCACTTGACCCTGTGTAATGCCACTGTATGCTCAATTATTATTAACACTGAAATGAAATACAACTACTTTCCTGTAATATGTGAATAAAACTGAATTGGCTAAATTATCATTTGCAGAGAATGAAGAAAGAAAAACAGGAAAAAGCATTTCGTAACTTCTTCACCAAGACACCAGAACCTACTATTGTAAAAGAGAATGCACATAATATTAGCAGCGGGTCATTTGCAGAATTCCAGTTGAAAGATGGAATGACTCTGGCACCAAGAGTACGAAGAGTTCTAAATGAAGAAGAGAAACAACAGCTAACAGAACACATCAGCAACCAGGTAAAGTATTCTACCATAGACATATTAGTGTTCTCCCAATTGAAAATTTGTTACTGGTTTTGGCCCTACCCCAAATATCTACATAACTGTAGGCCTCTATGAGCATTCCTGTATTCTCTGTAATACTAAAGAGTAAAGGAGGGCAAAAAATATAGAAGAATCAAAGTTATATAAATTATTTTTGAATAATCAAATTTTTTACTGGTTGTAATTTTTACTAGTAAATTTGATGACTAAAACCATACTGGGGAGAACACTGCATGTGTAAGCATTAGCGAGAGTGTTCCATATTTATTTAAAATTGCATTATTTTTATGCTGATATAGATAGGGACCTGAAATAAAGCAGAGTGTGTTTGTGTTCGGTGTAATGTGTGTGTTATGTACCTGTTTATCTTCATTTACACCTCTCCTAACATTCCAAACATAAAAGAAGTATTTTGCGTCACTATTAGGACACTGCTATTTGAGAGTGGCATTTAGCTCAGTTGGTTTAACTGGAGGAAATCACTGTGCTGTGTGCTGAACCGTGGAGTCTCGTTGCTCCATGTTTCGATCAAACACCACGCCATTTTCCTTGTGATTCAGCTGGAGGGTTTTTATCCAATGCAGCAATACACAATCAATTTGTTGAATAATTTCCAAGTCAAATTGATATTTCTTATGCAGATTGATGTGTTTTCTATTTATTATCAATCTTTAAGTCAAACTATTTTTCAATGTCACTTTAGATTTGACTTAAGCAAGTTTGACTGTATGATGGAGTGGTGTGTACCTTGCCAGTTAGCATGTTTTCTTTCCAATCCCAAGGTCCTGGTTTTGATTCTAGCTGAACACCAGGTTTTTATTACAACCTAACACCATCCAAAAGCCCCATAATAAGACACATTATATTTTTAGAAAGTCTTACTGATTTCTCCTGTTAATGAACTTGCTGTTGGATGTCGCTTGAAATAAATGTAAATATGAAAGTAAATTATTTTATGTGGATAACTGTATTTTCTATTTTTTTTTTAGAATTTAAATGAATCATATGTGAAAGATATCAAGTCTAATGGATTTAAGCCTGGCAAAGATTTTAAAACACCAAGGTACAGTAGGCTTTCCATATTTTTTCTATTTTGAAGTCTTACATTTTTTAGGGAATTTCTGATTTTATTATACTATTGAAGTAAAGTTTAAAAGTTGTTTTTCTGATAATGTTTTACAGGGAAACTAAAACTCAGGTTATTCAAGAAGGTAAACAGCTGGTTAAATGCAAGTTTCTTCAATTCCATGACAACTATCGACCAGCCTTCTTTGGTACTATGAAAAAGACGAGCAAGAAGATCAGTGCACGCAACCCTTGGGCTATGGACGAGGTTTGTACCCACTGGAGATATCAAAATACAGTTTACTATCTCAGAACCTGGCCACTTTTGAAAACAAAAGTCAAAAGTGTACTTTAAAAACATTTTTTGACATAAAAAAATTCATAAAACAATGGGCATAGGTGAATTTGACCCTACTCTAAGCCCAGCTGTCTGGAAAAAAAAAACAAACATGGAGGATTTGAAGGGAAAATAAAATGTATGGCAGTCTCAGGTTTTGTGAAAGTCAACTTTAAGAGTATTTAAAGTAATAGCCCAAAGAAAATATTACTTATTTTGTTTTTTAATCAATTTCTGTGAATTTATAAACGTATGTAGTTGTAAGCTTACAACTACATACGTGGTGTACTGCAAACGTTACATGTTTATTGATATCTCACCATGCAAACCTTCAAGCAATTCTGTGAATTTGTTATCATTTGAGGTATGACATGGCAAACCCACCAAGTTGTAGGACAATTCAAAATTGAGTTAATGGTACAACTATATTATACATTTTTCAACCTTTACAATGAGGAGTCAATTATCAAAATTTATATAACTGCATTTAGCCTCATTTTTGGTTTTTATTTATGTTGTTTCCACCTATGGTTAGCATGGCCGAGTTTGATAATGGAACAGTTGTAAAGAAATGTCACATCTGATGATCAGAATTGTTGACAGTCTGTATTTGGTTGTTATTGGTATACTTCTATTATGATTAATAGATTGCTACCTGTTTTTCCTCATGTCATGCATTTTGGTTGTCATCCAATTGAAAAATCATTAAAAAAGACTTGATCTAGTTAATGCACACATTTTCATTTAACTGCCTTCATCTGGCTGTGGTTACAGATATTTGTTTATAATATACTTTCCGATCATCTTATATTCTCGATCATGTTCCCTAGCATGTGCCATCTCGTCACCTTCGCTCATCTGAAAACTTTATTCTTTCTGTCTTTTTATTTTATACCATGATTTATGGTAAACATACCTTGACTTTTCTTTGATTCTTCACTTTGGAATGAACTCCCTTATTTTGTTAAATCATCGTCCTCTCTTAAGCTATTTCAGGTTAATTTGAAAACGTTTGTGTAGCAAATATATTACGTTACACTGCCTTTTATCATATTTTGAATTGGTGCAATATAAATATTTGATTATTATTAAGCCGGGCACTCACTGTGTCGTGCGACGGTCGTACGACAGTCGCACAACTAAACCGTCGCTCCCTGTGTGTGTGGTTGCCAGATGCGATGACAGTCTTCTACTCATCATCCGACTGTTTTTTAGTGATTGAACAGGAAAATCACTAAAAAAACATCAGTCAACGAGTAGAAGAGTCTTCGTGTCTGTAAACCACACACAGGGAGCGACGGTTTAGTCGTGTGACTGTTGCACAACGGAGTGGATGCCAAGATTTATAATGACCATAAATTTTTATAAAGTTAGAAAGTAGCTTGTAAATTTCTTATATACAGTATACATGTAATTTTTAACTTTGTTTTACAATATTGATGTAGAAAAAGATAATTCATTTATGTTTCAGATTTTGGATTATGAAGTAGACAGTGATGAAGAATGGGAAGAACCAGGAGAGAGTCTGTCAAACTCTGAGGTATGCTAACAACAAACTCAATGTTACATGATGTGATTATTTCAGAGTTTGTTTACAAACATGTACTTTTCTTTAGTTTTTGTCACCAGTCTCTTATACTCAGAAGGCCTGGATTGGCCTATCACAAGATATAAAATCCACATAACAGTGGCGGATCTAGAGGGGTGAATAGCTAACCACCTCCCTTCAATCTCGGACAAAAAATTAAAATAAGGGAAAAAAAATAAAATAAGAAAAAAAATTACAAAATGCCAACATTATTAAGGCCAGAGACCTCTATAAAATGCCCTAACAGTTCCATTAAAAAAACCAATTCTTCATATTTTCGGAGGGGGATACCCCTCATATGCCCACCTCCGCCCAGTGCTACACACCTTGCCAGCCACCCCTTTTCAAAATCCTAGATCCGCCACTGCATAAACATTGGCAGTATTTAAGCCAACGTAAGATGCATCTAATCACAGAAATATCTTCCCATTACAACCCTAGTGCACCATTTTTCTCTGACTTGGGATAGTGCCATGGAAGCATTGTGGTTATAGCACAATGGGCAAATCATCATTTTAGTTATCATTATGTATTACTTTGTCTTTGAGTCCAATATACCATTATACAATCGGTGGTTGATAGTCTGTAAATATACTTTACACACATTGGAGGTTTAGTGTACATGTATTTTGCTATGATACTATTATAATTTATTATTTATTTTACACATATTGGAGGTTTAGTGTACATGTATTTTGGTATGATACTATTATAATTTATTATTTTTAGGGTGAAGATGACCCTGCCAGTGGCGATGAGGATGAGGACGACGATGGTTTCTTTGTTCCTCATGGATACTTGTCTGAAGATGAAGGTGGCAATGAATGTGAGGTAGGTGTCTTATAGAAATAGATTATGCCGATGAGCTAAAGGGACATGCCTACTAGGACAGGAGTTAAAGGCTGCACCTTAGACCAAGATCCATCTCATATCTGAGCAGGAGAGAAGACCTTGTATATTTCTTTATGAAAACCCAAACCCGGTCTGTTCAGGTCGATCCCACTGCTTTGACACCAATGTAAAACCAATATATAATGCTGGTGAGATAAAGGGCATGCCTACTGGCTCAGAAGCTAATAGACTTACACTCTGGTCTGCATGTGTATCATAGACCCAGATCCATGTAATAAGATTTAAACATGAGAGTAAAGCTTGCATAGGTTCTCTATTGAAACCCAAACCTGGTCTGTTTGGATCAAACCCACTGCTTAGGCACTAATGTAAAAAGGGTGCTTTTTCATGTCTATGACATGGTCTATATGGGCCAGTACACAGGGGTAACTTCTATTTGAATGGTGTACTGCATTAAAGTACATATTAGCCATTTGTGTGCACTGAGCTACGATTTGTAGTCCTTGCAAAAGAAGACATGTTTTACCAGCAGAAGTTTTAAGCTGGTAGCAAATCTGATCCTGTATTTTAGCTATGGATCAAAGCACACCTGCCTTAACCTCTCATTGATTTACTCACAAAACATCTAAAATTGAGCAGGCAATACAGTTACTAGTCACTGAGAAGGTTATTTTCTAAGTTAATGAATGCTTATTGGTCCCAAGACTCCGCTTGAAGTCTTATTTTTTATGAGGTGTAATCGGGTTTTCTAGATGTTCCTTGATCATTTTTTTTTTTCTCTTCAAAGTATATGCCTCCCAACACTGCTGTCCCTTATCACTGCTCCCTCTTTTTCGTATCTGCCTAGAGTTGCATGAAAAAGCAGGCAATAACAAAGGCTGTATACACAATCAGTATTTTATTTCAATTTAGGATGGCATAAAAAAGATGAAAGAAAAGCAAGCAGCAAAGGCACAAGCATGGGAAGCTGGTTTAAAGAAAAAGATTGAAAAACTAACACCAGATCTGATTGGTCCATTTTGGGTGTGTGAAGATAATGATAATAAATCGAGACAGTTAAAAATTTTACAACAGTACGCAGCAATTGTGTTGGTAAACACTCCGATACCAACAAGCAAGCAGTCTACAACAGATGACACAAAAGATGTGACAACAAGCGGTGATGATGCTAAGAACACCCTGAATAAGAAGGGCGTGCCTAAAGAAGGTGGGAAAATTGTCAAGAATCTTATCATTTTTAATTTTTTGTACTGTGCAAGTGATGATGCTGTGGCTTGGGTTAATTTGCTTGCCTTGTAATCTTGAGGTCCTTGGTTCTGATTCGAGCCTGACCCTCTCAGAACTTAATAGCACCAGCCTAAGCCTCAGGGTGAGTCTTGATTTTGTAAGGGATTGTTATTATCGTCTGTTCGTGGTAATAAAACTTGCTATTAGATTCAACACAAAATACAAATATATTTTCTGCAAACCAATAATTTTAATTTTTTTATGTCATATTTAACAGCAAGTTTTTTCGCCACTTTTCAGATCTACATTGCACTTTCTAAAACAAGTCTCATTATATGAAGCTTAGAGATTACCATTGAATTGTGGGAAGGAACATAGCGTGTAGCCAGGTTTGAACCCAGAACCTGGGGATTGGAAGGCAAGCTACAGTGTCCATCCAAATGGTTTATTTCATAAAAGAATGGAATGGTGTTTATATCAGTTATGCCACAACATTGAAACGATTGAATCACTAGTATAAATTCATTCCGACTTCTAAGTGGTTTTCACATGAATGGAACCACCCAATACTAGGTTTAGTACTCTTGTATAAGTCAACAACTTCATGCTTACTGTTATTAAACCTCCCTTGGCGGACATCTCTAATTAGGTGACACCTCTCCCATAATAATTAATAATAATACTCAAATATTTATAAAGTGCTGTTTACCAAAATCTCATAGTGCTTGTGGACATGATGTTCACACATTCAATGGCATGCTCCTCCCCTAAGGTCGTGTTCTGCTGCCTGAACCAGGCACTACATTTTATTGTCCATGGCAGGGGATGTAAAGGACACTCATTGAAAAATCCATTTGTTCTTCCTTGTGTAGTGGTTGCAGGTACTTTTGAACCTAAGTATTTGGATTTTTTTATAATAATTTACCTCCATTAAGATTTTTTTACAATGAATATAACTTCTACTATACAAAAATTCTATTAATTATCAATTAATTAAATTCTATTAATTATTAATTAAATTCTATAATTATCAGAAAGCTAGTAATGAAAACAATACAAATAAAATTACTAATGTTGTATACATAATTTAAACATAGATAAATAATATGTATAATATTGTGGCACATTAATAATACCTGCTATAATATTTTTCAAGCCTAATATATTCTTAATCTTAAGTGCCATATGTGATATACGCTTAGACTGTCAAGACCTTCCAACTCTGGCAATCTCTCACCAAGTTTATAATTTTGTTAGAATTAGGTGTTTGTAAAAATAATAGTCCATGTATACTGATCAAATTTTTTTTTTTAATTCTCCACAGCAATTCCTGATTTAATACGCTTAGTTCATGGCAACACAGCTGGAATAAAATCTCTGAGTCGGATGTTCAGAGAATTTTGGAACAACAAGGAGCGTGGCATGTTGGATGGCGATGTAGTTAATACATCGCCAGTAAATAGCACCACCTCAATTATAGCGTCATCAACAGTCAATGATGGTGAAAATACAAGCCGTCCAACTACACCATCAGATTTAAATTTCAGTATCTCAATCCGTCAGTTGAAACTAAAGATAAACAAAATTGCTGTGCGGGAAAGACGAAATGGTTATGATCGCGATTGCTGGTATGTTCATGAAGAGTTACTTAAAAAACATAACATGTTAGATTTGCCTGTACCAAATCCTGCAGTTAAAGAGAAGAAAGTGAAGACTGCTGACACTAGCTCACCAGTTTCAACTCCAAAGGTCAACCATATTGCTCAGTTTGCTAAGAAACTATCGCCAGAGGCTTACCAGAAACAAACTCAACAAAACCTAGCAGTCTTAAAGGAAATACAAGATAAAGAGAAACTAAAGAAAGAACAAGAGAGGGCGCTACAGCTTAAACTACAACAAGAAATGATTGAAAAATATAAACAAGAACAGGAAAAAATTACAAAAATGAAATTAGAACAGGCGAAGGAATTACAATTGAAGATGCAGCAAAATGCACAATTTAGGGCAGCACAGTGTGCTGGTTTGAATCAATTCATGCAACCAACAGTTGTACAACCAATCCAAATGTTACCAACACCAAAAGTAGTGTTACAGCCTTTACCAACGATATATACCACAATGTATAATTGCAGTCTACAACCTAAGCCTTCTCCACCTAAAAAGCCATGCAATGTTATGGAAATGCTTGCCAAAAAACAAGCATTAAACGTTCTTAAATATACCATTGTTAATACATCTGCTGAAAGTCATCTGAAGTCTTCAGTTAATGCATCTGCTGAGAGTGTTTCCAAGTCTATGGTAGTTAACAGGTCCATTGTTCCTAAGCCTACTATAGTTAATGCATCCAATGAGTGTGTTCCTAAGTCTATGGTAGTCAGTGCATCCAATGAGAGTGTCCCTAATTCCATGGTAGTTATTAAGTCCACTGAGAATGTACCTAAGTCTATAGTACTTGATGCATCCACTGTGAATGTTTCTAAGCATTCTGTTGTCAATTCATCCACTGATGACAGTGTTCCACAGATGATGGAAGTTGACGGCGGGTATTCTGCTGACTGTGAGGGGCAGGGTATATAAGTGAGCATTTTGGGTTTCTATAGATTTTAGGGTAATGTGCTGTAGTATCAGCTTGTGCATTGTTCTGTGTTCTCGCCAGCATCAAAGGTAAGCATCATGGTGTCTTCAAATTAACCAGGTCCATGGTTTTTCACTGACATGTTTGCTAAATAGTAGACACTTAAATGCCCTAAATAATATTCAGAGACTATAAACATCTTTTTTAAACATGAGAGATGTTCAAGCATCATCAGGAAAGTGCCAATTGTTATGGAAGATGTTCAAGGCATCAGGGTAAACAATAAATCTTCATGGGTAAAATCCCCAGCGTCATGGTACAATAATACTCCATATATCTGGTGGAGAACACTGATATATTAAACTATAATACTTTGTCACAGAATTGGCTTTCATATTCAAGTTCTCAGGAATTCTTAGTGTCATTTATGTGGTTATAAATATTGGATGCATATGATACACGGCTCATATGATACACGGTTTATATGATACATGGTGCATACGATACACGGTTCATACGATACACGGTTCATACGATACACGGTTCATACGATACACGGTTCATACGATACACGGTTCATACGATACACG
>JAOTQE010107624.1:0-13441 GCA_025631205.1 Nesometra sesokonis
GGAAGGGGGTTGCCTGAACTGTGACAACTTGTGACAAGGGGGAAGGAAAGGTCAGTTAGTTGTGACTTCACAATTTTTATCATCTTTTCAAATACTGTATATCATTAGTCTCAGTCAGAGAAATCAACATTGGAAATTCCGAAAGAGAGCAAGACTAATTATGTCTTTAATTAGTCTATGCCCTAAATTTCAGCCTCATGAAAGTTTTTGCAACATACATTTTGATTATTTTTTAAAATGTTTGTTAGTGAATATATTGTTACTAAAGACATTGAATATAATAAGAATATGTCCTAGGGGCCTACATACATTCTGTCAATAATTTCAAAATCTTTAAGGTTTGTGACATCATTTTAAAGGGGGGAGGTCTAACAAAGTGTGACAATTTGTGACAAGGGGGAGGGGGAGGAGGGTCAAAAATGCCAAAAATTGTGTGACATCATTTATGGATGGCCCCTATGAGCCTCCTCAAACTTAATAGTCTCATTAAACAATTTAAAATTAGGAATCTGTATTTGCTTTGCTTTTGTAGCGTGCTATCTGTCTGTGCGTGTCGTGTGCAAAAATGGCAGTTACTGTGGAAACAAGAGCTCATCAGGTCCGCGCTTCCACTGCGATTTCGAAAAGTAAAATCATTCTTCCATTATTAATTACTCTAGCACTAGTAGGCCAGGTGGCATGGATTTAACGTTCTAAGTTCAAAATAGCCCGACACTACTATGGCGGGACTCGAACTCACAAAACTTTGCTTTTGTAGAACGTTCATATTATATGATGTCTTAACCGACCAAGCCTCTCAACCGCTTGATGGTATTGACTGTTTTTAAACTACCTGATAAAACGCATTTTTTGTTTGGTCTATGGGACACAATGGGGTGTAATTTAAAAAAGGGGCGATGAACAATTGTTGGAAATGTCTAATTTATGTGTATAAAATTTCATGCATGTCCGTTCAAACATGGCGACGGTGGACGTGTTTATAGTTATGGTCGCAAAGAAATGAGTGAGCCCCTAAGGTCCGCTTCGCGCGGACCTAAAAATAACCTGGGTAACATCCACAGAGACACGACCCAAAACCTAGTAGTTTAGCAACGGGAAAATATCAAAGAAACCGTCTTGGCCTAGCCAAGAAAGTTCAATAACATTTACTTTTCTTCTACTTGAAAATAATTCAAAAGACGTATGCAGGTAACTAACCATGTTTATTATTTTAGAAATAATAAACAGGTAAATTTCCAAAGAAATTTAATTTTTTGAGTAGCTTTTGGAAGGAATGTCCCTTTAACAATTTATTTACTAAAAATAGTCAATGTGAACCAACCTACTGTTATTATCTGATACAAATTCACACACTTGAAATATCCTAAAACAGGGTTTTATAGATCTCCCTTGTTGAACATGTGAGTGAATTAGATAAACAAGCCTAACATATATCATTACCCTCTCCCCTCCTTTAGTGCATTCACACGACTTTTGATATTCATGTAATTTGACAGAACTAATGCAAACGTTTTGATAAATACTGTGCAAAACAAACTAAGTAAGACTCAACCTTTTCTAAAACTAAAAAAAATTCATCAAAATTTTGAACAAGATAGATTAATGAACTTTTATAAGCTCTTTTGAAGATCTCTAGAAATACTTTTCTCATTAAGCAATATATTTTGTTTTCACGGGTGAGCAATTTTTACAAACATCTAAGGTTAGGGTGCTCATCATCAGAGCTGTTGTGCTTACAAGAACTTGTTTTGTATAGCTGTTAAGTGTTGATAAAATGTCGTAATGTATTTATTTATAAATACCAATGCACATAATAAAGTCACTGGTCGCACATTATACCCCATTCCAACATACACGTTTTTAGTTACAGTGAGAGAAAGCTTTTTCACAATCCGAAAGGTCTACTAATCAACTTCAAGTCAAACTGCTCCAAGCAATCAGATATACGCCATCATGACAGGATCCAATAATTTGCCATAAATTATGTCATCATTAAAAGGATTCAATATTTTGACATAAATTATGTCATCATCATTGCTGATGATGACATAATTTATGTCGAAATATTGAATCCTGTCATGTATCTCATTGTTTTTACAATATTGACAAATCAAGATCTACCATAGTAGTTCATTTACTCAAGATTTCAACTTGCTATCATGACATCTTCAAAATGAAGCATGAAATGGTAGACTACAACAACATGGGTGAGATTTGGCATTACCCAGATTTGACACACTGTACAATAATTGTCAAGTGGTACTTATAACAGCACTAAAAACACTACTATTTTGCAGTTCAAATGAACAAGATCTGAAAAACAAGGTCCACTAATCAATTTCAAGAATGCATACTCCAAACAATGAGATACATGCAATCATGACAGGATTCAATATTTCACTATAAATTATGTCATCATCATGATGACATATGGTATTGTCAAAATATTGAATTCTGTCATGATGGCGTGTATCTCATTGCATGGAGTATGTATTATACTTTCTTAAATGAACAAAAGTTAGTACGAACTCAACTCAGTGGTAGATACAGTAAATTTTATTTAGTAAAAAGTAAATGTTTTGTCCAAGCCTGAAGGTTCATAGGACTGAAGCTTATTTCTAGTTTCAGTAGTGTGAAGTGGATGAGAGTGTGATACTCCCCCTGGATGGGACACTAGTCCATCGCAGGTTACTTCCCAGCAATTTGCCGGTACCCATCGTGTAGCTGGGTAGACTGAAGCAATGTGAGTAAAGTGCGTTGCCCAGGCACACAAGCAAATGTGAATTATGTCTCGCACTCCCAACCTCTCGGTTTGGATTCTGAACAGCAAACACTGCACCAACCACTCCCACAAAAATTGTTTTGAACATTCAAAAAAATGTTTGCTTGATCATGCCCTTGCGTATGACTTCTTGTTTTAAACTTTAAATTTTATTTTTATTTATGGAGTTTTATATAAAATATATCCAATATCAGTCTAATGATATTTTAGTATTATTTTAATCTATCAGTAGGCTGCTCAAGTACAGTATTTAGTATTTTGAATTCAAAAACAAAAATGTATGTAAATGAAATGTTAAAAGTGGATGACCTCATAAGAAAGACAAAGAAAAAATGTTAACTGTTGCATTCAAGTCATTTATATGGGTGGAATTCGATACACTCTACAAGAAAAAGAACTCGTAATCAGTTGAGAACACCATCCGCACTTCACTTGTTGTATCCTCCATTTAGAAGTTCCTTTTCCTCTCGTTCCTATAATTACAACATCAACATCATCAAAATAAACTCTTAAATGACTATCATGAACTTTCTTTATCAAACAACAAAACAACTTTAATGTTTTGCAGTTGTTTTTTCAATCCACACAGCAGCGTTTTAAACGATTTGGTTAAATATAACTGTTTAACGCTACTTACAAGGCCTAATGGTGCATATTCTGTTAACTTTTTTTTTAACTGTAGAAGATAAACAGCTAAAATGATAAGAACCCTTACACTTGAAACCACTCATCTATTAAAAAAATATACGAATTAGCCTGACATCACAAAAATTTTCTCTAATGGGTCCTCTATGGCATGCCTTTAATGCACTGCAAGTGTAAATGTTACCCAAAAATTTGGTTGAAATACATACAGAATTTAGTAAGTATGATCGCTTTGAAAGCATTAGCAAACATCTGTCCATCTTCGCAAAGATGGACAGCATTCGTCAATTTATAATCCAGATTTTGCTTTGCAATCCGGCAAATGACTATAGCAAGATTCAAACCTCTGTAAAGATTGGGAGTGGGATGTTAATGGAAAATATTTTTTGTGAAGGAATAATAATTATATCCACTGCAACATGCAAAAAAAAAAACTTTAATCAGTAATTATCATCACATTTATGAAATACACCAAGGAAACTTGTCACACCAATAGAACGAGGGAAGCTGGCTGTGAATTCATGTCATAACCTTTTGGCCATTCAACTGGTGTAACATTTATGTAATGGTATAGTCTGTTGTTAAATGTCTTTATAATAATTGAGAAGCATAAATTATTTATACAAATTAATAATTCTACACAGCTGCAGGACTTGATTCATACATGTTGCGATTGCATAGTGACAGATGTGTAACAATGACCCCGCATGACCTTATTGTCTTTCAAATAGACAATGCACCTGGACAGGGACCCTTTGATTATATTGTCACTTCACTCACAAACTGGCGAATTACCATATTTGTGCCTACATTTTTATTTTATTTTCTAACTACGCATTTTCCAAAAAAATAATCCTCCCAATTGCGAAAACAAATTATTTAATTATTTAATAATTATTTAACAAGTTTAATTACATAAATTCAATTCACATTCTTCACATTAAAATGTAATGAATGTGAAAATAGTAAGTGAAACCAAGTATATGTCACATGAGGTGATGAATGTCAATGTTGTCATAGTGATGCCTTCTGCACCGTCAATGTAACTATGTAGACAGCCGTATACAAGCCAAATTTTACCATGTGAGTGCACATATTTTTGGTCACACAACAGACGAATACCAATAAAATGACGTGGAAGTCAACTGAAAATGTTCCCAAAAATTGGTGAATATGGTAAATAATTTCTTGGTAATAAATAAATTAACACAAACATAATTCTAAATACATAAAATATAAATAATTATCGACACATGAGTGCAAAATGAATGCTGTAATGTTCAAATGTGTAAAAAATTTCAATCAATCACATATTTCTCAAAATAGCAATTTTTGAGATTTGTTCATTTGTAGGAGGAGCAACGATACGATACAGAGTATTACGGTATTGCGTCACAATATACTGCTTGTTACGTCACAATATCATGTGATTTTTATATTTAGCAGCTATAAAATGCATCCAACACAACTATATCAAGTATTTTAAACTTGATAAATAAACAGGTTATCACTAATATTTAGTGACCTTTTGAAGTTTAATTTGTTTTTATTGAAGATTATAGGGTAGCATTTAGCTCAGTTGGTGAAATTGGTGTTAATTGCTGTGCTGTCAGCTGTACTCTGGAGACTCGCTGGTTCCCCCGGTTAGATCGAAAACTATTCCATTTTCCGGTTTTAGCCGGAGGTTCAAAATACATGTTAATAGGGCCGTAGCCAGATTGGAAAACAGATGAGGTGAAAGTCTGGGGGTCATGTAAGATTCCAGAAACTGGAACCCTCTGTTAGAGGTGAAAGGTTGAGTCCCCCTTAAAAAGCCAAATTTCAGACAAGGTGACCGCCTCGTCTGCCTCATGCTGGCTACGGCACTGATAGTGAACCATCTTTCGGAAAAGACATTAAGCCATTGGTCCCATGTACAACATGCTTCATGTGCATGTTTAAGACCACAGTGCACTCTTCGGAAAACAGTAGGGGATTGTATCCCCGTGTACTGCCCAATCAGTACCAGAAGGACACCACTGGAAATAAGTCCACTTTGGACTTACATGGGTTATCCTTGGTGTCTCACAAAACTCAATAACTATAATTAATAATAATTAATAACTATTAATTAATAAAAAATACTGAATTTTAATATAAAAAAAATCCATTGTCCAAGCCTGAAGGCTCATAGGACTTGGAGCTTATTTCCAGTTTCTGTAGCGTGAAGCGATGAGAGTATGATACTCCCTCCGGATGAGGCGGTAGTCCATCGCAGGTTACTTACCAGCTATCTGGGTAGACTGAAGTAATGTGAGTAAAGTGCGTTGCTCAGGTGCACAAGCAACTGGCGTGAGTGAGTCTCGAACCCCCGACCTCCCGATTGGGATTCTGAACCCCAACTGCTGCGCCAACTGCTCCCACTTTTAATTTTAATATGCACTACTTAAAAGAAGCATGTTCTAAGCCATTGATGACCATGACATCACAGAAGCTTAATAGATGCTCCAATATCATGATGAATTATTCTCAAGTTGACCCTGATTAAAAATTACTGGATAACTTTGTTTGTAACACTACCAGTTTCTCGGAGGGCTATTATTGTATACAATAATTTTTATCTCAATAATTTAAACCGATTAATTTTTATCCCGATAACTTATCGGATAATTTTTATCCCAATAACTTATCGGGTATCCAACTTTTGAGAGTTTCTTAATTTTGTCCGTAAAATTGATCTACTTTCTAGAAAGTGAGTGTAGTGAAGCTGTAGCTTGGTGGTTAATGTGCTTGCCTACCAATCCCGAGGTCCTGGGTTCAATCCTGAGCGAGCGCTAGGATTATTATCACAACAAACAACATAAATGCCTAAGCCATGGAATGAGTCTTGGTTTATAAGCGTGATGAAGTATATCGATCCTCTAAATTGCCATTTACATTGTTGGATGGGGTTAAAAAAACATAAAATAAAAATAGAAAGATTCATCTGAATGTAATACTACCTGTGTACATTTTAAACTGTGGGCAATCGGTGCAACAGTTGGGGAGACCACGCTTTGATACTATACTGTGTACATTATAAACTGTGGGCAATCGGTGCAACAGTTGGGGAGACCACACTTTGATACCATTTCATTTCATTTCATTTTATTTATTTTGTCCAAAAAAGAAAAAAGCAAATACAATAGACAACAATAATCAAATTATACCGACTACTAAAAACAAGCCAGTCTTGCTGGACTGGATTGCTCAAAAGTAATCTAGAGCCTAGATAAACTGTCTGGGAGCACAAGAGCATCATACATTATCAAACAGAACAAATGATGCTATCTACATTAAATAATGAAAATATAAGTTTATAAAATGATTTTTAGTTTCAATTAAAAATGAGTTGATATTAATGAGTAGCTTGTCACGACTATCAGAATCAAGTTCTTCATAGATACGAAGAAAGAAATTAAACAAATTTAATTTAAAAGCATTTGTTCAAGAAAAAGTATGAATAAATTTCAGGTGATCAAGGTGTCTGCAGTACACGTTTTTCGGATTTTTAAGAGACTCCATTTTTGTTTTTTTTAAATGATTTTTTTAACTCTGACATAGTTCTGGTTTAGCCTGCAATTAATTGGTTTTGGGAGAGTGTAAATGTATATTATTTTCAAGACAACACAAACATTCTGTAGTTCACTTGTTTTTTTGTAAACACCAATTACTCGTACCTTGATGAGCCCCGGCTCTGTACCATCCCATAAAATGAAATTTCTTTTTTAATTTCTGATTTTTTTTCAGACTATCACCAAATATGTTTTATTTAATTACAAGGTACTAGTCGTAGTGCACCGTCTAGCTGGGTCTAATAGAAAATGTTTATACTCATACTTCAACAACTTTCAGATGTAATTCTTTCAACACTACCTATATTGATAGGGCTTTAAAAATTATATATTTAATTTAAAAAAAAACTAATAACAAAAAAAATTGAATTTGGCATCATACATTTGTAATGGCTTTTACACGATGATTGTGACGGTTTACAGCTTAACCTTTTAATATTGAGTGTAATTAACAAATATATCTCATGAAAGATTATCTCCTCAACCTTTTCATTTGCATACCACAGGGAGATAAAAAGTACAATGATTTTAACAAATTACATGCAAATACAAATATTCCATAAATGCAGAGATGCAAAAATAGAAATAATCAAAACCATAATAGACCCAACATGTCAAACAGAGTACTTTTGTTGGTATTTTTAGGCTTGATTCGGGAAAAAAATTTAGATATAAATAACTGTCGGGTTTGAAAATGTCAGATTGAATGTAAAAGACCAGCATATGGTGCATGAGATTTGTGGGTTTGAAATGTTAATGCTAGTGCCAAAACCACCGAGAACAGTCATCAAATGAATATTGATAATTGATCCACACATTCCCCAAACATAAGAAATACTATTCCTCAGGGCTACCAAGTTGAAAAAAAATTCTGGAGATTTCTTTTCGTCGTCTAAATCTCACCACTGTTTATAATCTGTACCCTTCCTAAATTGTGTGTACAAGTACCCTTACTTAAAGGGTAACTCCGGAATTAAAATTTTTATGGATAAATCTATAGAACAATTAGTTGCGACCTAGCGCACAAAGTTTCACAACATTTGGACAATGATGTAATGCTGAAAAACATGTTGCAAAGTGAGTTCCAAATCAAAAGTGTGTCTACTACTCAAATTACACAGTGTTAAAGAATAGGAAAATTAGAGATTTTGAAAGGGTTGTGCTTAAAAACCAAAATCACTTTACAAATATAACTTACATAAATGGAAAGATCAGTCAAATTTACATTACAACAAATCATTTTTAATGTGATTTTTGACATAGATTTCCAACACAGCCCTTTCAAAATCTGTAATTTTCCTATTTTTTAGCATTGTGTAATAGGAGTAGTAGACCCACTTTTTGATCTAAGACTCATCTTGTGTTTTCCTTCATTATTTCATTGTCCCAATGTTGTGAAATTTTGTCAATTAGTTCACAACTAATTTTTATATATGTGTATCCCTAGATATTTTAATCCCAGAGTTCCCCTTTAAATGCTCAATAACTTGGTTGAAACAGTAGTTTCTGACATCTTTTGACATGATTAAATAAAGTACATCATTACTGTTTAGCAAAAACTTCACAATTTTGAAAAAAATAGGCCAATTTATACTTTAATTATGAAACTTTCACAAAACCTGTAGAATTTCTTGGAGAAATACTTAATTCTGGAAGCCTGGGAGATGATACAAATTCCAGGAGACTTCATGACAATCCTAGGCACTTGAAAACTCTGGACTCCATAAAGATTCAAATTTAGCTGCTGTCACATCTCCGGATTGTAAGTGCCACACCCATAGCCTTATTGATGCTTAGAAAGTTATACATTTCATCGCATAAAAGATGAGTTATGTGCTTGTTAGATGTGACACAAAATAAAATTAATTGTGGCAGAGTCAATCGAAACGAGACATAAGTCGAAAAACTGAAAATTGAGTTTTTTATGGATTTTAAAACTACACATTATTGTCTTTAACATGCAAAAAAATCAGTTTCATATGATGTTTCCTTGCGAGGTTATGAACAATCAAAGTTTGAACATTTGAAATGTAAGTTTTGAGAAAACTGCATTTGAAAATTATTTATCAGTATACATTGACTAAGCGAGGTCATTTTAAATTGCATTTTTAAAAAATTTTTTGATCATATATATGTATATTTTTCAAATAAAATAAAATTTGAAAGAAATTGACCATTTTTAAATTTCCGCCTATTGTGGAAAAGTAGCATTTGCGACTTATGTCTTATTTGGTTTGGCTCTGCCACAATTAGGTCCGCGCAAAGCCAAGAATATCACTTACAGTATGTTCTTCATGTTGTTAGGACCATGACTTTCAAAGCGTCCAGCATCGCCAGTTTTGAAGGAACGTACATGAAATTTTGTACAAATAAACTAAACTCCATTTCCAACAAACAACGTTCATCGCCCTTTATTATGTTATCCCAAGGGTGCCCCTTGATCCACAGAAAGTGTTTCATCCAGTAGCGTACAATATGACTACTTGCATCAACCACTTATGTAGCTTGGTTGGTTAAGACATAACATTTAACAGGAATGTTCTAAAATAAAAAGCGGGATTATAGGCCCCTCACAGTAGACTTTGCCTATTTTTCAAATTATCATTATAATTATTTAAAATTCTTTATCTTAATTTGCTCTTACAAACATATTTACTGCAAAATCTACAAAATACTAAAACATTACATCTATGCGACGTTGCCTACTAGTTTTAGATGACGCTTTTACACCAAGAAATCGCAGTTCACACATGGACCTGGTGAGCAATCACTCTTGTTGTTGTTGTTGTTGTTGTTGTTGTTGTTTTGTTGTTCTTTACTGTTTCAACATTGAAGTTGAAACTCAGAATGAATGCACCTCAAATAATATTATATTTTTATGATGATTAATATAAATTATTAAAAAAATTACCAACTTGGAATTGATATTTTAACCGGAAACTGGGTAAGCTCATAAGTGTAAGGGTTAATTGATTTGATGGTGTTTAAATACTTTAAAAGTAACTAAATTACAATGATGCCAATTCCAGAGATGAATACAATTTTTAAGTGGTTATTGGGCAAAAACTCTAAATAATACATTTACCATATTTAGGGAAGTTTATGGTCCAGAGAGGTTCTTTTAGGGGGATTATTTGAGGGCGTGTTTTCTGTGATTTTTTTTGTGGATATCTCCAAAACCCTCTTGCATCAACTTCTAGAAATACACTTAAAGGAAGGACATCACCCTTTGAAAAAAATAACACCCTCTGACTAGGTAGATCTACCATGTTAAATTACTAGAGAGATCTACCTAGCACCACAGAGAACTAGCTAGTAAGGTAGTATATAACTACCCTGTCTGTTGATGCCTTTAATGCCTTATGGTTTTTTCTAAATAATGGCTGTATCTGACCATATCGTTGGTAGTATCCCTTGATATGGTAGTTTTTATAGGGTTAACCCTGTTAACTACCTTTATCTACCTTGTCACTACCATTATCTACAATTTTAACAGAGTTATTTTTTTCAAAGGGCATGTTCTACTGTAATTACAGATTGAATTTTAATTTCATCCCTTACAAGTCCTATTCATGGGACCAAACTCATTATATAGAGTCAAAAATGCAAATTCCTGACATTTTTGTTCAGTCTAATGCATGCAATATAAAATGGAATCTTTTTAGCCAAATTTCTTTTTTCATCAAAAATTGATCTTCAAGGTTTCTGTGACACTCTTTTCTGTCAAACCATTTCATCCACACTTGAAATCTGTGTACCAGTTTAATTTCTGTTCTTTTGTCATTCTCACATAAGTCTGAGATACTCCAAGGTTCCTCGCAATATGTCTCTGCGATTTTTGTGGGCCAATTGTTCTATGGCCGAGCGCGGGTGACCAGATTGCATTAGAATTTAATTATGTAAAAACAATAACTTTATGTTAAGATCTTGAAAATCGCAGCCTATCATAAGGCTCTGGCATTTAATCTTTTTAATAAATCTTTTAAAACTTTAAACGAAAAAAATTCTTTTAATTGGTAATTTTTTAGTAATAGATTCAGAAATAAGAGATTTCGTAACTTCACGAAAAACATGATACACACAGTGCACTTAACAACAGCGCAACTTATGAACCGTTCTTCAAACGAAGGTTACTGCATCAGCAAATCGCTTAAAATCTCTGGTATTCTAAGAACATCATGTATTTGTCAGTACAAGAGTTAAAACCTTTGAACTCCTGAATTGTGTATCCTCCTGTTTACCCTTTGAAAAAATAATACCCTCTGAGTAGGTAGATCTACCATGTTATATTACTAGGGAGATCTACCTAGCACCACAGAGAACTACCTAGTAAAGTATTATATAATTACCCTGTCTGTTGAGTTTATTAATGCCTTAAGGTTTACTCTACATATGGCTGTATTTTCCTATGTATACTTGTAGAGCATTGCTGACCATATCTTTGGTAGTATCCCTTGATATGGTAGTTTTTATAGGGTTAACCCTGTTAACTACCTTTATCTACCTTGTCACTACCATTATCCACCATGTTAACAGAGTTATTTTTTTCAAAGGGTATTGCCTTGGTTTTAGTCATTGACGGAAAAATGAAAACTCTTTTATCTGAGGGGGAGCGTGTTCAAACCAGGACATTTATTCTATTAAATGCCGAAAAAGTCATAAAATTGCAATTAATGGCGATTCATGAAATACACTGTACTGTAGGGTTATGAGTAGTGTTATAATTATAAATTATATTTTTAATAAAAATATGACAAAATCTTGTTAATGGCGATTCCCGAAATACATTTTAGACAGTTTAAATGTCAGCAAATGACAGCCCTCAATTAAAGGATACTTAATTTGAAAAGTTAATTTTAGAAACATTGATGTCTGCATTTTGTGGATTAATAACGTTTACGTCGTAATCCCTTATAACCGAAAAGTAGTTTTCGCGCCCTTTGCTTAAAAGCAGGCTTTGCTACACTCGGTAAAGTGCAATGTATTATAATGTGTAAAACAACAATTATTTAGTATGACCTAAACCCTATCTTTTAAATAATAACAATCGGAAATTCTTTTGGGATTTCAAATGGGATTAAACGATCTAAGCTAGAGCTTAATACTCAAAAACAAGCCACATCGTATTTAATGCTTTTTTAATACCTAGGTAAAGAGTCTATGATCCTAGTAGTCTCTAACATTATAAACTGTTTTCAATACTAATTATAAACAAATAAATTTAGCTATATCGCTTTTGGTTAGTTGAGTCAATGAATTTGAATCTATAAATCAAATGCTGATAAAATTTCATTGGTTTTCAAATAAAAATAATAATAAAATATGAAATATGTGGTGCATATATTCTCTAAGTTGCTTGAATTGCAACGCAGTCTAATACAGGAAAAAGAGAAAAAAACAAAAACTAGACTAAATGAAAAAAAAAACCAACAGAAGGAATTCAGCAGTGTTTAAACCATATCAACACACAAATCTACATCTACCACTGTCAATAAATTGGCTACCACTGACCACATGAACAAGTTTAATTATGTTCCAGATTGGGACTTTAGGAAAATAACAAAAGGCTATGTCACTTTTTGATTGTAAGATAAAAGAAGCATCATAAATATCGAAAACAAAAGAAAACATGAATCGTGATGATCTCAAATTTTAGCAAAATCTGGTCATTACTTTGGAAGATATGGTCCGACAAAATTTTGCAAGATTGGTCAAAAGAAGTGTGGCCCCTATTTTTAAACCTTAATGACCAATAATTACAAAGTTGGCATTTCTGAAAAGATGAAGAGAACACTTCAAATATGTATTTCAGTCAATATCTAATGTCAGTGACCATTTAACCGTATATTTGAACTTGAATTTGACCTTTTGGATGACATCCTGTCGGCAGTTTTTTTCTGAAAAATATTACCTAATTTGTCGTCATCAAAATCGGAGTAGGTCGGGTTAAACCCGTTGGGTAAATTGACACGGAATGACCCCATAAGAGTTTAATTTACAATATTGTGCCGAGTTAGGACCATTTGGGTTGCTTGGGGAGAACTTTTTACCTACCATATATTATTTTAACTACTACAGATCTGAACCCTAGTTCTTACTTTAGTAAGTAGAACATGAGTTTCTGAAGTTCTTAACTCAGAAAACTTTTGACTCGTGAATAAAATCAACCAAGGTGGGATAAGAGTTTAAGCGGTTAATTAATTCACATACATAGTTAGAAATAATATACAAGAATGGACAGTAAACATTTAAGGTAACATGATTGTAAACAATATATTGATCTTCTTCTAAATACCCTGTTCCCACTGCCGATCAGGCCAACTCGATCGATCCCGATCAAGCTTATTTGGACTGGTCGGGCTTGCTCGGCAATGGTATTTGGGGTCAATCTACCTTGATCGGCATCGCTCGTGCTTCCTTC
>JAOTQE010107635.1:0-13440 GCA_025631205.1 Nesometra sesokonis
ACTTGGAATAAACATATTGTACACTTAACTAAATCACTTGGCTACAAAATTACATGCTTAAGTAAATTCAGTAATATCTTAAATCGCAATTTATTAATAACTGTATATAAGACTATAATCCAACCTTGTATTGATTATGCTTGTTCGGTATGGGGAAATACCAGTAATAAAAATCGAAAATTAGTGAATAGATTACAGAAAAGGTGTGGTAGAATAATTACACAAAAATATGATTATAAAAAATACAGAGGTGATGATATTGTAGCAGAACTAAAATGGCAAAATTTAGAAAAACGACGGGATTATTACACAAACTGCCTTATATATAACTGTATCCATGGTTCTGCTCCATACCGTCTTGTTAACGATATTGAATTGTTTTGTGATAGACATGGCCATAATACACGTGGAGCAAACTCATTGAACATAGTACCACCCAAGGCAAACATCGCAAAAATGGATCAGTCATTTAAAGTATTTGGAGCCCGTTCTTGGAACATGTTACCTCAGGATTTGAAAGAGGCTCGCACAATTATTGATTTTAAAATTGCTTATAAAAATAGTTGTTTTAAGTTTTGAAATTTACTGTACAAATACAATTGTACTACTTACTAGTGTGTCCCCTTTAAATAATAAATAATAAATAAATAAATAATAATAAATAAATAAATAATAAATAAATAAATAATAATAAATAATATCATTGCAAGAAAGTACAATGCATACTCAAAGCAATGAGATACACGCCATCGTATCTCATTGCTTGGAGTATGAATTATACTTTCTTGCTTGAAGATGATTAGTGGACCTTTCGGATCTATCATTGCAATATTCATACGTTTTAATCATCATTAATACTTTTCAATCATTTTTTATAAGTATCAGCCAATATTAATCGTTTTAATTAAATTTATTTAATCAATGTATCTAATTCGATCACCAACTGTACTTCTTTTATGAGTGTTTCTCTTATTTTTAATTATATAAGCTTAATAATTATTAGCTATTGTATATATAATTGTTTTTATGACTATTTTTAAACAGTCTACGTATTCAAATTTTCAGCTATAATTTTACTTATTTTAGTGATTTTATCTTAACTTTTATAGGCCTATTTTATAACTGTTTTTAAATTTTGTCCATATTTTAAGCATTTTATATGACTTTATATTTTCCTCTTCAAATTTATACTGTACCATCTTTATTTAACTTGTTTTAAATCAGGACCATATGGTAGATCAGTGGCAGGTTTTGTCAATTTTATTGTACATTTACTTCATTGAATATGTATCCTGAATAAATATGTTGCAAATAAAAAATAAATCTAGTTACAAATTTATCTATTCAAAGGAAAAAAAAATAAAAATTTCTATTATAAATAAAACATGAAATAATAATAATAAATGACCTAATTTATAAATTTGAAAATTGAAAACGCATTTACCTGAATTGAGAAGGGCCGGCACGGCCGAAACGTATTCTAAGGTACTTTTCTTTATTGTTCGTGTCTTTTTATTTGTATAATAGTCTCACCACCCGTGTATGTAGCGTTATGGGATACTATAAGTATAAAAGTAATATTTCGACAAAAACGCTAGATACCTTACATAAGATCATATCTAGTCTTTAAACTTACAGATGGTGTTAGGCATACAATTCGGCGTGTAACCATTTATCGACGTTGTTCCTGGTGGACAAGGAGCCTCATCACCTGCAATATGAAGAAATCCAATCTATTATTGTGTATTCTTTAAAGATTAATAATTTTAAATGTGAACAAAATCGGTTTGACGTAATCCTTTATGATGATTTTACAGACATTGGTGAAAACATGACGAAATAATTTATTGTCCGTTTGCCTACACAGAAAAACCCAATATGTCAATATAAATTTGCATTACGTCACGAATTTTAAGCAAATTCAAGATTCTTGTATCTTAGAACGTTTAAATAAACTACAGATTAACAATAATGATATGCTTGATTTTTATATGAAATTGAAAATGGCTGTTCCATTTATCTCTTGCTCATCTATTGCTTATTATGTCATAGTGAATACTCAGTCTTTCGTGTTTTTACTCCTAGTGATTGAAAACTTGCCAGGATAACAACCATTAAAATCTCTACGAACAACTACAGACAATTATTTTGTCATTAATTGTCCTATTATTGTAGTTGAAAGATAGATACAAGTGATAAATTACTTATGCACACCGTGTCTTGTCTACATAGGTGGCGTTTACACGTTGTATATGTATACACACTATATACATTTAATATAAAGTGTGCAGTGTGTATGGTTTTTTAAAAAAGTACATGTACTTTTTTTAAACCATAGTTCCTGGGGAAAACACATCGAATATTGACATTCATAATGAGAGGACAACCCAGGGGCGGATTTAAGAAGTAAAATATATCAATATTATTAATATTGTCTATAAAATTAAAACAAAAATATTCAGCAAGAATTAATCCCTTAACACGGCCCTGAGGCAATTTCCCGGGGAGCATGCCCCGGGACACCCCTAAAACATTGACTCTCTACCGCCCCTTCCCCGTTTTCAAAAGTCTGCATCCGCTTCTGCAACCTGTAGTTTTTTGCTCAGATTGTTTTACTCAGTAAGGTTTCGTTTATTCTACACACTATTGCAATTCCGTGTTAGACTGTGTAGTATAAACGTACCCAATAGTAGATGATTGGTTACATTAACTTAACGAAGGTGAAAAGTGGAGCGTATTTTGTAAATGTTCCTACCTGATACGTACTATTAGTTGGAAATGTTAGGCCTCAATGGCCGTCATAACCCAATTTCCAAATATGAATTATTTGTTGTGAGAAGAAAGTGTACATCAGCTGAGAAATTTAGTTTAATTTAGTTTAGTTTCTTCATAAATAATTTGTTTATTCCAAATTCTTTTCGCCATTCGTATTGCACAAGAGATCGATTTGACCTTTATATACCTACGCATCACACCAATTACTTCCAACATAATATTAGATTTACTGGCTCAAAATTTGTCGAACAATTTACCACCCTCCATTATTAATTCAATTTTAAAGTGAGCATTCTCTACAGCACTTACGAAACACCTTATTGCTAAATACTAACTGCTTTATAATATTTTTGTATCCTCTATTGTAGATATCAATTTTCTAGTACTGGTCGGTACATGATTTGTTGTCTTTTTGTCTTTACTGGTTATTTGCTTTTCTTTTCTTTTATTTGTTTTTTTCTAGTAGTTGTCCTGTAACGTCCCTGTCGTGTCCTGTTTTTTGGTGTCTAGTCTAATACTCCTTTTCATCTACAATTACATTTTTCAGGCTGACCCACAGAATTGTTCTTTCCGGGTATCTCCCTGCTTCTTTTAAATTTAATTAATCACCACATAAATTATACATTCTATAATGAATAAAAGAGTAAAATTTAGCTTAATATCAGTGTCGGAAAAAGTAGAAGCATGTTAATTAAATGCATTAATCAAGCAATCAATCAATCAATCCAATTCACAAATCAATCACTTCCTCATTCACTCAATCCAACCAATCAATCACCAATCAATTAATTATACTTATGCCTTGGTGTAGGCCTACATTACTTTATAAAGTTTGTGATTTTAGTTATGGTTTTCATTAGAATTAGATTTATTTTCCTAAATAATGTAAGAGTTCAGTACCGGTATACCACTGATGTAAAAGTGTAGGCCTAGATCCAAATGATTACCTGCGCAAAACCCTTCATCATAGCTAACCGGTTGGAACAGTTCATAGACAAAGTATTCGCCACAATTCTTGACTTTTATGGTGCTGCTATCCATGCAGCAGTCGTCAATGCCATTTGTACTCTCACTTGTGCAAACAGTTGCCTCTACAGCCCCGTCGTTCAGATTTGGATGTTGTCCTTTGTTGAAAAACAAAAAACCATACATTTATCAACATTTTAATTACAATGTATATTTTCGGAAATAGAGAAACGTAATTTACCCAGTGTGGCAAAATATTGTATTTATCTCGCCGCGTACAACATTTTGTCTCGCCACGTACGATATTTTGTCACAGCTCATACTTAAGTTTCGCAATCTTCTCACAGACATATAATATATTTTTTCTATGTACAATTGAACCTCCCTGTGCGGACACCTTCCGTAAGTGGACACCTCCCTTAACGAACACTAATTCAAAGACTCGTTTATTCTTCCTATATAATCAGTGCATTTGGTACCTCTCGTAAGCGGACACTTTTTTTCCGGACCCGAGGGTGTCCGCTTACGGGAGGTTCAACTGTAGTGGTCTTAACTCCGGCTAGACGTAGCTCTACAACTATCCGAAAAGTAATGATTCATTTTCGGTCGAAAAAAATAGAGGGCATCGATTGTTTAAAACAATATTTGTACAATCCTTAATCGCGAAGGAAAATTTACCTCGCGCGCATATTTAATTGCAGGTTACAAGTCGACGTTTTCAACAATTCAGCAAACTATTGCACGACAACAGAAATTAATTTTAGAATGAAATAAGGAACGGTCGATGACTTAAAAAATAGTCCTAAAAGGGACTTGAACATGCACTTGAAATTATTGCAGGTTACATGTTAAACGTTTTACTCACTCAGCCAATTATTGCTCGAAAATAGAATTGAGTTTCAGAAGAAAATAAGAAACGGTCAAAAACTTGTGAAAAATGAATATGCATGTCTGTATTGTCCCGAAGGGCACTTTACCTGCGCTTAAATATAATTGAGGCAAGGCATGAAAAAACCACCAAGTTGTCGCACGGGAAGTTATTGAGAAATAAGCAAATAAACAACCGGAAATATAAAAAAATACAAAGAAAATTTTTGACTATTTTGTTCAACAACTTTGGTTATAGTTGTCCGAATTTATTAATTGACCCGTCATTTTATAGCTTATAAAAGGGGTAATACGGTTGCAGTATTAACTGCATTTTCCAATTTTACGATAACTTGGTGGATTTGCCATGCCTTGCCCCAATTGCAGGTTACAAGTGAAACGTTTTATTTACACAACTACTGAGACAAACCGAGTTTAGAAGAAAGTACTGTAACGCATTAAAGCAAATTCAAAAGCAAGTAAATTGATGAATGAGGGCACTCTGTAAAACCCGTGTGATTAGTTAATAGGCACACCCATGGCCTAGAAAATCTAAATTTGTTATAGGGGTCAGTAGCAACATTTTACTGGGGAATTTTGGTGTTCATGTTTTTAACAAATCTATTTAAAAGAGTTTAATTGGATAGTTGAACAACAATATAATATTGTAATAACACCATGTCACATTATTATCGGGGTTGGAGATTTTTTTAAAATGGGTCGTATTTTTATGCTGCATTGCTTCATTGTTCTTTGTCCAAATCTTTTAAAACTTTAGATACTTAAATGTAGAGGAATTTAGAAATATTTAAAATAGAGTACTTCGAACTTAGTGAGAAATATGATAAATAATTGGAGAATTCTTACAATTTTCTTCATGTTGAGATTAAACGCTTTAGTACAAAAATGTTGCAGAAACATTGATGATAAATTTTCGATTGTGAAGTAAAAAAAAAAAACACAGAGGTAAAATACTTTTTAAGATTGCCGCAATAGACAGGATGGCAATGTTCGGAAAAAGTTTTTGACTCTGCATTTTGCGTTTGATCCCATGGACAGTTTAAATGGAAAGGTACGTTATGATTTTTTTTTTTGAAAGTTTTAGAAATTGACGTCGGAAGGCTTCAGAGATATCAAGTGTCGAAGTTCGATCCAATTTTATGCCCAACCGGTGTATTTGGCTAACATAATGACCTTCGTGATTTTTTGGGCATGCGGATGGTGTAGGCTCAGAATGCATTGTTCGGGTTTTAGACTTTGAGGTTGAAAGTTCGAATCTCGCTCAGCACGTGACGTCTCTGCCGGTTAACAAAGTAAACTGTACGGCGTTGAAAAGTTTCCGGGATGAAATTTTTAAATTTTAAAGTGTGTCCAGGTAGAATTCTTAAATGGAACGTCATATGTGCATTTTTTTTTACAAGTTACATTTAACCCACAGGGACTTAAATACCTGAAGATTCATTTAACCCCCTCGATGCAAGTAGCCTACGGTCTTTGGACAATAGGTTTGTATTGAACGTTAACATGGAAAATCTACTTCAAATTATAAGCCTAGTAGATAATTAATTGTAAATGCCTCACCAGATAACCAGATCGGCTTTTCTGTGCCACATCTTTTGGTTGTCACACAAGACGTCGGCATGTTTTCTCCACCTTTGCCAGTAAAACGATACCAATAGTTGCTCATTTGTGTGATACGGTACGACTTGTCTGGTTCGGTATGATAGTTGATACTTCGCCACGGCTGGTTCAGGACGATATGCGTCTCACAAGGATCACCTAAGTAATTTTTTTATTAGTAAATGTTCAGTTTTATTTATATATTTATTTGATTTTACATGATACAATCACAATGAAGAAAAGGACATTATATACCTCACTCTAAGAATCTCATTATCTGATTGAAAAATGTAGGGGCGGATTTAGGGGGCGCAACCGGCGCCCCCACCCCTATTGTCGTCAAAACGTATTTGCGCCCCCCCCCCCACCACCCTATGTCAGGTGCGCCGGGTCCAAAACAATTCAGAAAAACAGAAAATACGGTTAGAATACGGAACCACCAAAATTGGGAAAATGACCTTTTTTTCTTTGCTCGTCAGCAACCACGCCCACCGGGACTGGAAAAGTGCGCCCCCCCCCCTTTCCGGTGGACCCTGGATCCGCCTCTGAAATGAGATAGAGAGATAGCCAATATTGTTTACCTTGTAACATCCTAAACGCCCTTTATAGTACCCATTCATACTTAAAACTGTAGTACTCAGTCGTTCTTGCAGCACCCTAACCGCAGTGTATGTTTTACCCATTTTGTTTACGAACGATCGTATACCGTACTTGCCCCAAGCCTGTGTACTATACTTTAAGTGTTTAATGAAAAAATTTAGTGGTGTGAGGTTTGTCGTTAATATACAGAGACTTGTACAACATTGAATGAACTTGGGTTGAGAATGGAAAGTACCGGGCAACATGATGTAATGATTAACTAATTTGATTTGGCTAATTAGGCCACTGAGTCAACCAATCGAAGGTTCTCATTTTCGAACCACGAATGATGCACTATCTTCGCATATCAATCTTTTACTAAAAATTGGTTTTTTTTCTCAAAATTTTAGGAGGTAATTACCAGAATACCGGCCTACAAGTCTGCCGTAAACTTTAGCGCTGGCACTGATCCCACTTTATCATTTGTAAATTCCTACTAATCTTTTAAAAAAATAACTCTGTTAACATGGTAGTTAAAGGTAGTGACAAGGTAGGTATAGGTAGTTAGCAGGGTTAACACTGTAATAATTACCATGCACCAACCTTGATACCTATCTATATTATCCAATTATAACCAAGCCCCATAAATCTCTCAATTAACCTCCAAAATGAGCCTATCAAGGATATCGTCAACAATACCCTACAATAGAAAAATACAGCCATTAATAGACCTTTTAGAATAATTAGATCAGAAATTATGACAATCAATTACTTATGGAGCTTAATGTATCAGTAACATACTACATAGTTACTAGGTAGGTCTCGCTGTGATGCTAGGTAGAGCTCCCTAGTAATTTAACATGGTAAACCCACCTTGTTTGAGGGTGTTATGTTTTTCAAAGGGTTTTGTAGTCACTGATGCTGCTTGGTTGATATGATCTATTCACTATACTTTACCCTTTTTAAGAAAAACTTGTCTTGCTTCATCAGTTTCGGTAAATTTAGAACTGTTACCTATTATTACTGACGTTTGTATATGATAATTATATATGTTGGTCTCAGCAAAGTAATAAAAAATATCATAATGGCTATTTCTGTTAGACCAGTAGGCTTTTAATTTGCGTGGTACAATTTAGAAACTGGAGTTTAGAATTGTGCCAAACCAAGACAAAAGAAAGCTCTCCAAATCATTTCAAGTCACAGTAACGTAAACATTTAATTGTAATGAATCTATCATAAATCAACCAAACCAGGGACTGTTTTTAATTTGTAGAATCATACAAAATCCCCCAAAATGTTTCATATATTGATACAAAGGATTTGGACCTAGTTTATAATTGAATAAATCTCAGCGTAAAGCAATAACCCCAGTTAAATCGACCGCGATCCATGTTTTGTTTGTCTCGACAACTGTTTGGTAAAAGTAACAATAGACCCATTTTACTTCCTTTTATTTATACGAGGAAACAGTTTGCAAATTAATTGTAACACGCAGCTCTTTTCAGTTTAAGTTATTTTCCAAACATTTAAACAAATTTTCGCTTATTTTGGTGTCAAAATCTCTTTGTTTCTCGTTTCCCTTTTGACTAGCGGCCATTGTAGGCCTAATCGGCCCTTAAAGGGCAGGTTCACCCATAAAAAATATCTTCCTTATATGTTTTAGTTTATCATAAAAAGTATTTTCAGTCCTGTTTCAGAATTTTTACGATTCATTTTACCTATCATAATTATTGGTGAAATAAACAAAAATTGCTAAGTGGGGGGATAGTTCAAATTACAAGATAGAATCCATATTCTTTTACATACAAATGTCTGAAAGAGGGGTATTTTAAATAAATTGTGAAAATCAACGGTCATTCTAAAATATATAGAAAAATACTATTCTTGTGTGTTTTAATCAAAATTGTTCATTTTTGATAGTTTTATATAGTGTAAAGTTGCCATTTTTATTTGATAATAAAAAAATTACCCCCTTTGCTATTTTGTGTGTAAAAGAATAGGGATGAAATTTAGCGTTTATTTTTATTATATTTTTTAATACACAGAGAAAAAAATCCTAATAATTTCCAAAAGGGCTGAATATACTTTTCATGATAAGGTGAAACATATAATGAATAGTAATTTTTTGGATTAACCTGCCCTTTAAACGGGTTAGCTAGCGATTACTACTGTGTCATCGTACACCGTCTTGACAACTGACGATGACTTCCAACCAGAATACCAGTCTACAAGTCTGCCGTAAACTCAAGTGCTGACACTGGTCCCACTTTATCATCCTAAATTCATATTATTGTAATTAACGATGTTTCTCGGTTGATATGATCTATATTCACTGTACTTTACCGTTCCTATCGTTGCACGAAAAACTTGCCTTGCTTCATCTTGCGTGTTTCGGTTAATTTTGAACTGTTACCTAATACATTATTGAAGTTTTTATAGGTAATTAGGCCTATGTATATGTTGATCTTGGCTAATTAATCAAAAATATCATAAAGGCTATTTCTATTAGACCAGTAGGTTTTTAGTTTGCGTGGTACAATTTAGAAACTGACCAACCAATACAAAAAAAGCTCCCCAAATCATGTCACAGTAAAGTAAACATTCAATTGAAATGAATCTATCATAAATCAAATAAATCAGGGACTGTTTTTAATTTGTAGAATTATACAAAGTTCCCCAAAATGTTTTATATATTGATACAAGGATTTGGACCTAGTTTATATTTAAATAAATCTCAGCATAAAGCAATAACCTCAGTTAAATCATCCGCGATCCATGTTTTGTTTGTTTCAACAACTGTTTGGTAAAAGTAACAATATACCCAATTTACTTCCTTATATTTATACGAGGAAACAGTTTGCAAATTAATTGTAACACGCAGCTCTTTTCAGTTTAATTTATTTTCCAAACAATTAAACAAATTTTCGCTTATTTTTGTGTCAAAATCTCTATTTAGTTCTCGTTTCCCTTTTGACTTGCGGTCATTTCAATCGGCCCTTAAACGGGTTAGAGATTACCATGGTAACGGGTCAACCCCACCCCTGAAGGATTGTTTTATATCATTACTGTGTCATCGTACATCGTCTTGACAACTGACGATAACTGTCAACCAGAATACCAGTCTACAAGTCTGCCGTAAACTCAAAGGCTGACACTGGTCGCACTTCATCATCGTAAATTCCTATTATTGTATTAACGATGTTTCTCGGTTGATATGATCTATTCACTCTACTTTATCGTTCATATCGTTGCAAGAAAAACTTTCCTTGCTTCATTTTGTTTGTTTCGGTAAATTTTGAACTGTTACCTAATACATTATTGACGTTTTTATAGGTAATTAGGCCTATGTATATGTTGAACTCAGCTAATTAATCAAAAATATCATAAAGGCTATTTCCATTAGATCAGTAGGTTTTTAATTTGCGTGGTACAATTTAGAAACTGCCCAACCAAGACAAAAAAGCTCCCAAAATCATTTCAAGTCACAGTAAAGTAAACATTCAATTGTAATGAATCTATCATAAATCAAACAAAACAGGGACTGTTTTTAATTTGTAGAATTATACAAAATCCCCCAAAATGTTTTATATATTGATACAAAGGATTTGGACCTAGTTTATATTTGAATACATCTCAGCATAAAGCAATAACCCCAGTTACATCGTCCGTGATCAATGTTTTGTTTGTCTCAACAACAGTTTGGTAAAAGTAACAATAGACCCAATTTACTTCCTTATATTTATACGAGGAACCAGTTTGCAAATTAATTGTAACACGCAGCTCTTTTCAGTTTAATTTATTTTCCAAACAATTAAACAAATTTTCGCTTATTTTTGTGTCAAAATCTCTATTTAGTTCTCGTTTCCCTTTTGACTTGCGGTCATTTCAATCGGCCCTTAAACGGGTTAGAGATTACCATGGTAACGGGTCAACCCCACCCCTGAAGGATTGTTGCATATCATTACTGTGTCATTGTACATCGTCTTGACAACTGACGATAACTGTCAACCAGAATACCAGTCTACAAGTCTGCCGTAAACTCAAGGGCTGAAACATGGTCCCACTTTATCATCGTAAATCCCTATTTTGTAATTACCGATGCTGTTTGGTTGATATGATCTATTCACTGTACTTTACCCTTCCTATCGTTGCAAGAAAAACTTGCCTTGCTTCATCTTGTTTGTTTCGGTAAATTTTGAACTGTTACCTAATACATTATTGACATTTTTATCGGTAATTATGTATATGTTGAACTCAGCTAATTAATCAAAATATCATAAAGGCTATTTCTATTAGTTTTAATTTGCGTGGTACAATTTAGAAACTGCCCAACCGAGACAAAAGAAAGCTCCCCAAATCATTTCAAGTCACAGTAAAGTAAACATTCAATAGAAATGAATCTATCATAAATCAAACAAACCATTGACTGTTTTTAATTTGTAGAATTATACAAAATCCCACAAAATGTTTTATATATTGATACAAAGGATTTGGACCTAGTTTATATTTAAATAAATCTCAGCATAATAACCCCAGTTAAGTCGTCAGCGAGCCATGTTTTGTTTTGTTTCAACAACTTTTTGGTAAAAGTAGGCCTAACAATAGACTCAATTTACTTCCTTATATTTATACGAGGAATCAGTTTTGCAAATTAATTATAACGCGCATCTCTTTTCAGTTTATTTTCCAAACATTTTCACAAATGTTCGCTTATTTTTGGGTCAAAATCTCTATTTGTTTCTCGTTTCCCTTTCTACCGGCCATTTTAATCGGCCCTTAAACGGGTTAGAAGTTACCATGGCAACGGGTCAACCCCACCCCAGGATGATTGCTGTATATTGTTACTATTGTGTCATCTTACATCGTCTTGACAACTGACGACGACTGCCAAATGTTATATTTGCGCAATGGTTTTTATTTATTTTCTGTATTGCCGTTTCATAATTATTTTCTTTAGCTTATTTCTCTTTATTTATTTATTCTGTGTAAACATTTATATCAATATTTATTTCTCTAAATCTCTCATTTTTAAAAATATATTCCCTCTCCTTCCTGCTTCCTTCCCTCCCCTCCCCTCGAGGTCAGTCGATTCTGTTTTTTTATATAAATTACCGGGTTCAACTTGAGGGAGGTGCCACGTGGAGAAAGAAAAATTCTCATGGTTTTTCTAGACCGGTTTTTTATTGTGGGGGAGTGGGGGTGTAAACAGGCTGTATCATAAAAACTTTTCTGTGAGCGTGCTTTTTTCCAAATGGCCGCCAAAATTCCGTAGTAATGTCCTATGTTTAATTGACGTATGTATGATCATCGTTTGACTATTTTAGTTAAGCTATTCATAAAAAAAATCTATGTTTGTATTTCAAAATATAAAGAGGTCCAAATGAGACCACTTTTTAAAATTGAGGCAAAAATTAATTATAAAGGGAATATAAGTTTTAACCGGTAGAGAGTCAAAATTTTAGGGGTCCGGGGGACATCTCCCCCGGGAAATTTTGGACTTTAATAATATTCAATACATTTTACTTTCCAAAAGGGGGGGGGGGGAACGGCCCTCTCCCTCTCCCATAAATCCGCTCCTGGCATACATACAATTAGAAGAAAGTCTGCATCACCAAGACGACAAAGTAGTGTTGTCAAACCTTGGATTTGTCTCTATTAGTTCCTCGCAAATATACTTGTGTGCCGGAAATTTATTGAGTTATTGTGACGTCACTCAATTTGCACGCCTTTCGGTATTTACTTGTTTTGTATCACAATCACTGTCTCCTAGTTAAAATATAAAATTCCAATAACAGCGATGTCTGTTTTCCCAGAATGTGAACGGTTGATACGGATGTCCCTGCCGTGGACAGAAGGATGTGCGCTAACGTGACCCTTAGGGGAGTAGCAAGTTACCATCTAGTCCACTGCGCCTTTGATATAATTCGATTTGAATTCGAATTGGCGCAATATAAATGTCTAAATATTATTATTTTATTATTATTATCATTATCATTATCATTACCATTCATTACATTCTGCGTCTTCCGGACTACTGCTAAGATTGGAACCAAACAAACACAATAATTTTCTCAACGATGAAAAGTTGACATCGTCGCAATTTATATCAAGTATTATTATCATTATCATTATCATTATTATTATTTTTGGTAGCATTATTTTTTTTCTATCAAAATACTGTGAATTACTGTAGCTCTAGCCTTTATCTTGTCGTTTTTCAGGAATAATGTTGAAGTTACGTGCGGATCTTTTATGATAAGGTTGGGTGTAAATCCTCTCTGATTTCTCTCAGTAGTTTTGATACTTGGCGTCAAAAATGAATCAGCAGCAATTTTAATGCGCTTGTCTCTTTTGAAAACGCTGATAAGAACTTCATTAGTATCAGTATGTAAATTCTGATGAGAGCCATAAAGTCAACAACATAAACCTGTCTCTCACTAAGTCTGAAAAATGTGCGCAGATGGAAAATCTTGTGGAGAACAAATAAAGAGACACAGTAGACCCTGCGAGTATTCTGCAAGCAAAACAAAACCATACGATATGTTGTACCCATATGTATGGCAAGCCCCAGCTGTCTTAAGCCTTAAGAAAACATTATGTTACTACCATTTATCATTATATTACGTATGTTTA
>JAOTQE010107645.1:0-13440 GCA_025631205.1 Nesometra sesokonis
GCCATACAATCTTGGCTAGGCCTAGGCCATAGGCCTATCTATTGTTTGTATGAGATGAGACAGACAGATTATCATCGGATTGTCCGTTGTGCTATCAGTTAACACATCATCGCGTTTCTTTTTAACAAACACTATTGAGTTTGAAACGCAAAGTTCTAACGCATGCGCAGAAACAACCTGATTTTGGGCACGGCGGGTTTACGTTATGGCCAAATACGTCGAGATTGATTTGACTCGATTCGTTCCACGGCGCTCAGAGTGTGAGTCTTGGACCCCAATTGGAAATTACCAAATGACAGCAAGATTGAAAATGGTGTTATATATAGGCATACTTTGCTGTGATTCTCTTTAATTGTAAAACAGCAATCACAAAACAAAACCAGCCCTAAAATATTACAAGAATATATGTTATGGTAGATTTTAGACCTATGTGGACAACAATACAGTATTGGCAAAACACAGGCCTAGAAATACACAGGTCCTTCGTGACTATCATATCGTATTGGACCAATCAAAACCGGTCAATGTGCATGTAGCCTATTATTTACGCAAACAATTATTGCTTTAAAATTAAATTAGAAATAACTTTGGCTAATATTTGGATCATTTATACAAAATAGCGGTTATCAACTTCGTTGAAAATCCAAACCAAGAATCTACAAATTTTTCGCATGCAATACAACAGTCTTTCCTTTCTGTAAGTGAAAATGTAAAATACGGTAATATCAATAATGAAGGATAGAATATCCGATTCACGACAACAACAAACTGACATAAGAAACATCAACAGTGTAAGAGCAACATCAAACAACAATTCAACATCAACAAGAGCGACAACAATAGAAAAAAAAGAACAACATCAGACAATAAATTAAAAAAAATAAAACATCAACAGTAGCAACATCAACAGCATAGGGTAACATAAATAAAATAGCAAAAGAAACATCAACAGTAAGAGTAACAAAAACAAGAATAGAAACAACATCAACAGTAAGAACAACATCATACAAAAACAAAACATCAACAGAAACAACATCAACAACATAGGGTAACATTAACAAACTAGCATAAGAAACATCAACAGTAAGAATAAAAAAACATGAACAGAATCAACATCAACAGTAAGAGCAACATCAAACAAAAACAAAACATCGGCAGGAGCAACATCAAGAAAATAGTGTAACATTAACAAAATAGCATAAGAAACATCAACAGTAATAGAAACAAAAACATGATCAGAAGCAACAACAGTAAAAACAACATCAAACAAAAAAACATCAACAGGAGCAACATAAACAACATAGGGTAACATTAACAAAATAGCATAAGAAACATCAACAGTAAGAGTAACAAAAACATGAACAGAAGTAACAACAACAGTAAGAGCAACATCTAACAAAAACAAAATATTGGCAGGAGAACCATCAACAACATCAACATAGGGCAACATTAACAAATAGCATAAGAAACATCAACAGTAAGAGTAACAAAAACATGAACAGAAGTAACAACAATAGTAAGAGCAACATCAGACAAAAGCAAAACATCAACAGGAGAAATATCAACAACATAGGGTAACATTAACAAAATAGCATAAGAAAACATCAACAGTAAGAGTAACAAAAACATGAACAGAAGTAACAACAACAGTAAGAGCAACATCTAACAAAAACAAAATATTGGCAGGAGAACCATCAACAACATCAACATAGGGCAACATTAACAAATAGCATAAGAAACATCAACAGTAAGAGTAACAAAAACATGAACAGAAGTAACAACAATAGTAAGAGCAACATCAGACAAAAGCAAAACATCAACAGGAGAAATATCAACAACATAGGGTAACATTAACAAAATAGCATAAGAAACATCAACAGTAAGAGTAACAAAAACATGAACAGAAGCAAAATCAACAGTGAGAGCAACATTAAACAAAAACAAAACATCAACAGGAGCAACATCAACAAAATAGTGTAACGTTAACAAAATAGCATATGAAACTTCGGCAGTAAGAGCAACATCAAATTAAAAACAAATCATCAACAGGAGTAACATCAACAACATAGTATAACGTTCAAATAGCATAAGAAACATCAACAGTAAGAGTAACAAAAACATAAACAGAAGCAACAACAACAGTGAGAGCAACATCAGACAAAAGCAAAACATCAACACGAACAACATCAACAAAATAGTGTAACGTTAACAAAATAGCAAGAGAAACATCAACAGTAAAAGTAACAAAAACATAAACAGAAGTAACAACAACAGTAAGAGCAACATCTAACAAAAACAAAACATTGGCAGGAGCAACATCAACAACATAGGTAACATTAACAAAATAACATAAGAAACATCAACAATAAGAGTAACAAAAACATGAACAGAAGCAACATCAACAGTGAGAGTAACATCAAACAAAAGCAAAACATAGGGTAACATTAACAAAATAGCATAAGAAACATCAACAGTCAGAGCAACAGTAGTCAAGAACAATAAAAAAAAATCAACAGAAGCAACACCAACAACATATAGCAACAATAAACTTAAGAAACAATAACATAATATTATAAGAATTGACAACAAAAGCAACATAAGGAGTAACCTCATACCGCAATAACAAAACTTGAGCAACATCAACAACTTTCTTGTAAAAAAAAGCAAACATTTTCAAGCAATGATTTTTGTTCTGATTTTTGTTGAATATCATTCTAATAAATTTTTGTTTGTATATGAATTTCAAGTTTAGGGTAATTTCCCTGGTAATGCATTTTCGTTTTATTTATACCCTGTTTTAATAACCCCAAAGATGGTTTACCTTGTATCACATTTTTGGAGTTTAGAGATCATCATTTGCTTTATAAATATTCAATTAGATATTTTAGATATTTATAAAGTCAATAAATTTATATTTAGCTTATCTATTTTAGAGTTGTAAAATCGAAGTTTTTAACATTTCATTGTTCGTTTTCAAAATACAAGGTTTAAGTTTGGTGACAATCTGTACGGTACCTCCCAAAAATAATACACACACACTGGCTAATTCGCAATGTCATATGCGTGTGCGAGACTTTGGAACAAGTTATGATTTAAAATGTATTAATTTCAAACTTGAGTTTATACTATTATTAAGAGAGTATTAGTTTATTTAATTCGTAGTCGTGTATTTCTTTCATAAAATAGGCCTATAAAGTATCATTTAATAGTGCAAGCTTTTTAAAAAGTACAATCATTATTTAGTTTTGTAAAGGGAACCAAACTCAATTAATTTGTAAGCTATTGTTTTGTTACCTAGTTTTGCCTTCTATAAATTTAAATATGAATTATGTACATATTTTTTACCTTTTTTACAGTTAAATAAAGAAAATATCATTGTGTAACATATCCATTGTTTTATTTAAAAAAAGCGTTGGATAGGTACTGATGTGCCCCATCAGTTCGTAAATGAAAAAAAGTAATAGTAATCAGTAAAATCTTGAATATTATGAATCTTGAATCTTTTCATAACCACGTAAGTTGCGAAAATGAAAAGATTCAAAATTTAACTTAAGATTTTATTGCTACTAAAGCCAGCTTATGGGTCATTATCCACTTAAATTACAACAAAAATACTATACAAGATATTGAAAACAATATACAACAATAAATATATACAGTAAAAGGCTTTGTCCAGACTATCAAATGTTCTTTGACCAAAACAACCTTTCATAAACCCATATATGGTAAAGATGTACATTGATATTGATGGTGATGTCACCGTTTATCAAAGTTTTTTGTCAAAGAAAATTTGATGGTCTGGATTGAGCGTAAGTTACAACTGTGAAGGGTGGGGATGTTATTGATTAACAACAGCAGGTTTTGATGTCTTTAGAGGACATTTCAGAAGAGTCAAGAGCAAGAGTGTATGTCTGTATTTGTTCAATTCGTTTTTCGAATAGAAACAAATCAAACTAACTGCCTATTCTAATATGTTCTAAGTCGTCAGAATAGAAACATCATGGATTCGAATCTAAGACGCTCGTAAGGCTGCAACATCAAACCTTCGAACCCACCATGTGTATCTGTTAATTATTAATGATGGGGTATACATTTGCCGTGTGTTTACCGGTACTAAATACTCGATGATGCGATTTGGCATGGGAGTATTAAGATTGTAAAGTGGAGATAAATTAAACGCTTAAATACTGACAGGCTGCAGTATCAACAAGCCACATTTTACATTTGCAGGGTATTTCATTGTTAAATACTCTGTACATTGGTGTGGGCGTTAAGTACTGGTCTCGGGGAGTGGGGGTTGAAATGCTATTCGACATGGAAGTAAGAAATGTAAACACGGAAATAATTGCAAAGCGCTTTTAAGTAATCATGTTAGTACATTTGCGGTCGTTGAGTTGGTTAGTAACCGGCCGGTTGTCTGCTGTTGCGCACAGTAATCACTTGTAAATTTGATTATGTCTATCCCTATGACGCATCCTGTTTGGGACTAAAATAGAAACTGAAGCCTGGAAAAAAGACACGTCAAAATATTGGATGACCTGTATTTAAAAGATTATAAAAAACGGAACATAGATTTCCAACCTAATTGATAGATTCAAAGTAAAGCTCTTGTTTTTAGATGGAGAATAGGCCTATGAGATTTTTATGTGGGCCTAATGGTGCAGGATTACCCTCTTGTCGAGAACTGACATTTTTTTCACCATATTTTTTGACGTTAAAATAAATTATCATTTTTCAAACTGTTATTTAAGAGTAGGCCTAATAATGACGCCTCTATAATAACGTAGCCGTGATTTTTTTAGCTCCGGTTTGATGTTTCTCTATAACTATCCCTCTTAATAAGTAAGCCCATATGGATCTTTTTTTGTGATAGTCTGAACATTTAGAGGGCGCTTCGATTAATTAAGTAATTGACCTCGTAAAGTTAAATTTAGCAGGACGCTGGATTGTTTTAACATATAGTCCCGAAGAGGAATTAAGCGCGGATTTCATTTCAGGTACCCAATCATACAACGATTGCTTGACAACAAAATTAAGTTTAGAAGAAAATAACGAACGACCGGGACCTCTGTACACGAATACTTGAAACTCCGCATACATTTGATTGCAGGTTACAAGTAAAACGTTGTACCCATTAGGCCAACTATCGCTTGATAACAGCAGAGAGTTTTAAAAGAAAGTGACGAGTTAAAACACATTCCAAAGCAAATAACCTGACGCATGAGGACAAGTAATACCCTCATTTGATTGTTAATAAAATAATGCACCCTTCTTCATAGGCCTACTGTAGTTAAGCGATTTTTACATAAATTAGAGGATGGCATAGAGTCGAAGCTATTTATTTATTTTATTTTTATTTATTTCAAACATATTTATACAGGATAAAAACATAGTCAGGCATAGATTTTAAGCCTGTTTTACATATGGTCCTGTTTAAAAAATACTTAATAAATATAAAAGCTATCGAGACACGAGTACGTGTTAACTGTTAATATCATCATAAGGCCTAAAACAATACTTTGATTTCCTTCCTCCGCCGTCGCTATGGAAAAGTAACCGCTCAAAAGTGTTTTTAAGTCAAAACTTAATTTTAAAAACATCTATTTGTATCACCCACCCAAAAACTGATTAGAATGTGCTGCAGAACACAGTCGCGTAAGCTAAGTAAAACAACATTTATTTTGAGTAACATTTCATGCTATGTCATCATTGGGTAAAACACCCCTTTTTAGATCCACGCGAAGTGGACCTTAGAACCTCATTCATGTTGTTGTTGTTGATATTGTTGTTACGACCAACTTTAAAAGTTAATAGGCTAACATCCTAAAAGCAAAAACTTGCGACGGGCTACCCAAAAATAAAAATAATAACAAACTATAAATACTATAAATAAAGAAAATAAAAAACAAAAACAAAAAATAGGCCTAAATAAATAAAGATAAATTCATACAAAAAACGGTTGAAAATATCAGTGACATTATAGATTCATGATTTTATGTAAATTGTGTTTCTTTAGCTTTAATAATTAACAAAAAAAATCTATTCATTCTTCTTTAATTGAAAAAAATATTGTGTACGCATGAACATTATAAACATTTGGTATAGTTTTTAGCTAATTATCTCTTCAAAACTAGAGAAATATCGATGAATTTTAATGTGACGTATCACACTTAATATATGGAAAGTGACTCTTGCATCCAAAAATCGCAGTGAAGGGGCGAACCTTGTGAGTCGCTCTTGTTTCGCCCGCATTTACTCTAAGACGCCCGTATAAAATATTCAATGAAATTTATTTCACGTTCACAACGAAATAAGAATAAACTAAAATGATTAAAATATTGTTTAAAGTCTTACATATCTGTTTATTCCTTCGTTATTGTATGTTTGCAAAGGTTGCAATTACCCCAGGGAAAAGAGAACAACACGAATATATTCAGATCGTGATTTTGGCCTTAGTCCTAATTAATAACTTATTATCATTAATTATATTAGGATACTTCGCTTGGTAACCATCTATTTTAGACAAATCCGACAGATTGATTCTAATTAGGCTTTTATAAAGCCCGGCTTATCTGAGGAATGGCACATAAAATGGCCACACGTGGGACTTATCCTCTCAGTATGTAAACATTTTAGTGAGTATGTGCTACGCGAGACATTTCAAACAATTTGATGCTTATTTTATGTATTTATTGAAGGTGCGTTCGTAAAGTTACATAAATATATAATTAGTATTATTTAAAAAAATAAAGCGCTTAAAACTAAGCCAACCTAAAAGAGTATAAAAATATTTAATATACATTATAATAATTATACATAAATCAAAGTGAGTGATGAAATACATTAATAAAAAAAAATACAACAAACATTCTAAAAACTATTTCTTCCAACCTAGGTATACTGGCGGCAAAGTGCCATTGCCACCGCGTGGTATTGAAGCCATATTCCTCAGGTGCGAACCGGGGTTAAAGGCGTCATGCGATTATATAAAATCATAATGTAAAAATGGCACCGCAATGTTAGTAAAATGTTGAAAGGTGGAATCATTTGGTGAAGTATGGTGTTGTAGCTTGGTGGTTAACATGGCTGTCTTTCAATCCAGAGGTTCTTATTAAAATCTGGTCGAGTTCTCTTACGACGGTGCAGGGCCCAGCGAAAGTGAGGCGGGCTTTCTCAGGTCCGGGTTGGCTCTTTTTATATATCAAATCGGTGATAAAACAAATTTATACAACTAAACTGAGAACAAGTTTGGTTGAGGCGCTGTATTTTTAAAACATATTTCTTGTTTTCCTTGTAGTTAAGTATTTTATTTTTTTTTTATTATAGTACGCCTGTATTTTTTGTACCATGTAGGCCTGTATGCTAAGTTTACAAAATGAAAATAAAATACTGCATCTTGAATTCTCAAACGATACAATGTAAGGTTTTAAAAATACAATTTGGTGTTTGTGCACTTTTTAATTTTAAAATTTGGTAAAGCATAAGTTGTAATTTGATTAAACAAACTGTAAGTTAAACGAATGATAAACTTCTTCTGATACAATGTTAATAGAAACAATTTTTTTCAAAGTGGATGAGCAAAACGATAATTTCCTGTTAGATATGTTTGACAGTTGTCAAGTTAACATGCCAAATCTCTATAATTAAGGGATTTGGTTGCATTTTTTTCAAGTTGTACTAATAGTTCAATTGGTTAGAAATGTAGCATGTAGTGTATCGGTCATCCCGTTGGTAGTCGGTAGGTCTGCTGGTCTATTTTACGGGTTTTGTTCAAGGCGCATTCCTTCCAAAATCTGCTCCCAAAATTAAATTTCTTTGGGAATTTACCTGTTTTTTATTTCTAAAATAATTAACTCACCGTTTGTTACTAGATTTAGACTGTTTACAGAAGCAAAGCATGTACAGATTCATCCGCTTTATTTTTTTTAAGGATTCATAGAAGAAAATATAATTCTGCTTTTATTTTGCATTTTTTTAAATGATTTGAAGTAACGTAATGACATAAACATGGCTGATCACTAATATGTTTATAAATTTTAATGAAATATAGTAAAATAAAACTTTGGAAGGAATGAGCCTTTAAGATTAATATGTTATTTTTTCAAGTTATAATAATGCAATTGGAATTTAGTAAAGATTGTTGACCATCCCAGTGGTTAGGTGTGCGTCGGTTGGTCTGTCGGTCAATTAGTTGGAGTACAAACCAATTATAACTTTGATCTTGTAACTTTGATCTTGTTCTGTAGTACACACTACAATAAAATAAAATAAAATATTTACTCCTATGGGAGTGATTTCAATAGCTTGAATAGACGTATTTCATTACAAAAAAAATATAGGTCTACAGATAATAAAGGATTTGAATACTAGAAAACGCAGATTTATTGCCCATATCATGGAAAAGTAGAAGTGTAGTCAAGACACATAGTTCAATTTCAGACCTTTCGTTCTTAACAGTTCGGCCCCTTTCTGATCGATTTCTTACGTGCTATTTTCTCAAGTTTTGGTAGTTCAGTTGGGTTGACATTTAGGAGGAATTTTATGTATATATTTCTAACGTGCCTTGTAACATCGACATTGTTTAATTATAGTAGTGTACTATTTTATACACCTTTCATTTCATTATTTGCATTTGAATTTCTTTTTTTGGATGATGTTATGCCTATTTAGCACTAAGTCTGAGATATAAAAGTTAAAAAAGAGCTTTGAACCGGTCGGGCTTGCGCCAAATGAAGATTTTGTTTCTAGTGTTTAGGACCTTGACCTCCTCAATTTGTGATTGGTTTAAATGTAGCTTTAATCGTTTACTGGCATGTAGAATGCCGTATATGGCGTACTAGGCGTGATACTATGACATCATCAATAAAACGCCTTATAGGGCTAATAGTAATAATTAGCAAGGTATATTTTTACTACTGACCTTGGTATGAGTAAGATTGAACGATATATTTTATATATAAACTACTTAGGAAGTCGCAGACATGAATAAAATCAAATTGAAACAGTTTTACATGACGGAGCAAAAAGGATTTATCAAATTGAAATGATATGAACTTGCTAACTAGTTAAAATAAAAATAAGTCTAAAAATACACCTTTTAATTAAAAGTTGATTTAACTCGGTTGAAGATTTTTTATTAATAAAATGCGCATTGCTTAAGAATTTTGACCGTAAGTTACCGTACACTATGGATCATTGAAAATATAATTTTTTTGAAATCATAAACTTTCACAGGATTGACTTGTATCTATTGGATAAAGTAGGCTACCAGTTGATAATGTAATGATTATTTTATTTTAATTATGATGTATATAATTTATAATGAAAAATGGATCTGCATTTTTAGTATATAGGCCTAGTTAAAAACAAAAAAAGGAGGATGATTAAGAATACTGTTGTATTTTACGGTACGGTAGCTTTTTAGAGTATATCAATTGTTACAAACTCAGTAGGTTACCGGTTGATAATAAAATGGTAATTTTAACAATGATGTACAAAATATAATTGAACGATTACTTATAACAGTGTAAAATATTGACTCATTAGTCAGGAGGAGGTGATGTTATATGATATTGTATATTTGAAATAAAAGTAGGAGGAAAACTTTTACAGGATTAAAACATTTTGCCGGGGATGCCATCAATTTCACAACATTCATAAAATTTTAATGTTTAGACAATGTCACAATAAACACACAAGAACTTTCACTGTCATTGAATACCTTTTGGAGTAGGCCTATTTAAGTGTGATACACCGAAAACTTGTTTACAATGAGGCTATTCTGTGATTGAGCAGCAGGTTTACACCGGGAGTAAAACAATCATTACTTTTTCAATATGAGCCATATTGCACACGGGGCCAACGCCTTAACGTTGCACCTGAAAGATTAGTAGAATATTTCGATACTGCAGCCAAAATCTTAAGAGAATTTCAATTTCAAACGTACAAGGACAGCAATCGGTCTCGCAGATAGCAAACCCAACGAGTGGCAGAAGATACATGAAAAGAGAAAAATGCGTTAAGGATTTGTGAGTTGTGAATTAAGCAACAGGTTTGTAATATATGGGATTGGACTTTTATTAAATCTGGAAGTGGACACCCCAAAATGACCATATTTCTTCTGATTATGGAGTCTCATTGTGTGGGAGGAATTTCACTTCGGAAACCAGTGTGTGAATCTCATTCTGCTTTCTCAACAAATCTGAAAGAGACAGCCGGTGCGTACTGAGAGGCTTCAGCCCTAGGAGACCAAGAGCTCGTAAGTAGTGTACTTCCCCTGAAGTGAACGACATACACGTTTCTGCACACCTTCCAGTTGTTTTTGAGTAGGCTACTAAAAAAACAATATATTGACCAAGATTCTAACGGAATGACAACTAGAGATGGGAAGAAGGAATGGGCAAAACACGTGATGGTGGAACGAAACATCCACATAATAAGCAACAACATGGAACAGCATCCGGCAAAAAACAAGGAAGTTACTTCGAGAAGGCTTCAGACGAAAACCTATAGGCCTATGACGATGATGTAAAAACTGAAGATAATAAACACTCATACCAATAATTCATGTAGTCTTTTGATGTAAAATAGAATTCACTCTTTTGGATTGAAATTAAATGAGTGAAGGTGACACGAGGGGAAAATCGTAAAGACTATTTATACTCCAAATCCACTCTTGTGGAGTGTAAACTTTCTGAATAAGTGACCTCTTTCCTTTCAAACAGGTTTTAACGGTAATATGATATACCCAGTTTTTAATAAAATTACAATAAATGGAATGTGGTTGAATGAATGTAGGCCTAACAATTATTGGAACAAGATATTGTGTTAATATGGTAATTCATTAACACGTTATTAGTATACTCGTGTTGTTGATACAACATTTAGATCCAATAGCATTACCAATTATTAGTCAGGCCCATGGGCGGCGGAAGAGAGGGGGTGGGGAACGCGTCCCCTCAGGGGGACGGCCCTCCTGAAATTGCACTCCAACTACAAAATTCACATTTCACAACTCAAAAACTATGGTAAATATGAATATTGTGGGCTTGAAAACCTTCTTTAGGGACCAGGAAAGCACAAAATAAGAGGCAACAAAGCTCCCCCTAATTCAAAAACGTTCCGCCGCCTTTGGTCAGGCCTACTATCGTACAAATTCTTTACCGTATATAGAAATCCCAAGGTTTATGATTGAACTTGCATATGTGCGTTGCCTATGTGGTTTCTTCACCTTGCACACCCAACGGCTTTACAGGGCCAAAAATATCAGTTTTTTTAATTTTATTTTAAGCATTCATTCATTCATTCATTTATATGGTCAAAATCGCATTAAATTATTGAAAACAATGCATGATGTTAATACAAATTTAAAATGAGTTAAAATAGTATAAACAAGACAAGTTGTATTAAAAATTAATTAAAAACACACTCCCTTATAATATTGTTAAAGGTGTTATAAGGGATTCGTAAGGTCCACAAATCAGCTTCAAGTATGAAAGTACAATACACACTCAAGCAACGAGACCCTCGCCACCGCGACAGGACCCAACACCCCGACACAACAAACAGTATTGCAATAATGGTACTAAATTGTCTCTCATATACCCAGGAAACGCATTATGTTTGAAATTGGCATATATAGGGAAGACCCTTAGACCTCTAGAAACAAGTTTGATACCGGGTCCCTCTATACGGCATCGGGCCCCCTGTATTCAGCTCTGCTGGATCCGCCCTGCTGTACGATCTCGTAGATCTTTGGTAGACATGATTCAATCATATCAATCCTATTTATTTGACATCAGGTCTTATTAGGGAGTTTTCGACTTTACCTTGCATAAAGCATTACAAAAAATATGTTGCCCGACCGACCTAAAATTTCGAAAATCAGAATCGTTTTATTTAAGTTATCATATTTCTCGATTTTTTGGTTAAATGCCAGTACATAAAATCATCCATAAAAATGTAGGAAATTCATAAATGTTTCCCGAAAAAAATAATTCAAGTGACCTCAAGATTCATGCGCATGTTTATACTTTTGTTTATTGTTGTAAACTTTTAATATTGTGCGGATGTTGGTTTTTTTTTTCTCTTCCGCCGTAGTTTTACTGCTTTGCTTATTAATGTGTGCACAATTCTATAATCCAATATTAAAAAGGTATACGTAGCGAACTACCTAATATTGTTATTTTTATAGCAAAATGACTTGGAAAGTGTCAAGCTTGCATTTATTATAATGGGTTTATTTATGTTTCAAGGGACTCGGTGGAAATAGAAAGCAGCTAATTTACGGAAACAGAAGGATTCTAGATATGCTACGATATCTGAGTCATAACTTGAGGAAATGGCCATTATTAGATCAGGAGAAAAATCTAAAGGAATGTTTTCCATTAATACTTGTAATGTAAAAGAGTAACATATACTTTTGAGGAAGAGTAAGGGAGACCCCTCTTAATGAGTGAATTATCAACATTCATAGAGCAAATTTTCAATAATTTGGAGTGAATTTTCATTTTAGTGGGTTCTCAGGCCACTCCCTAAATGTGGATGTCCCTATCTCACAAAGGGAGTAAGGTCTAGCGATAATATATATTCTTAACTAAGAAAAACCCGCACATACTGCTGTTCTAAATTAGTTACTATTAAATAATGAATTTAAAAAATATGTTGTTTACAATATGTTGATTTATTCCAGAAAAGAGAATTAGATTTAAGTACCAGAATAAACCTGTCAATAAATAAATAAATCATCACAATTATTCTCGTCATCATTTCCATTATCATGGAGTGGCGCTGTAGCTTGGTGGTTAGCATGCTTGCCTTCCGATCCCGAAGTCCTGGGTTCAAACCTGGCTGAACGATAGGTTGGTTCCCACGACTTAACAACGCCACTACCCAAGCCTCATAATGAGATTTGGTTTAGAAAGCATGGCGTAAATCTCATCCTGTAAGTGGCGAGTGAAATTGCTGTTGGATGTGACACGAAAAAAAAAATCATCAACATTGTAATCACAATTTTTATTAGTATGATGATTCCTCATCATCGACGTCATTATCAAAGTCACAGATAATCAAAAGTTCAAATCTTGAATCACACTGTCAACATATAAGCCTACAATCAAAATTATACATAAAAACAACGTAATCGATTTCAATTACATTTATTTCATTTAGTGATTGAGATTGAAGTTAATTTAATTTGATTATGGTTGTTATCTAGTTGGGATATTGTTAAATCAATGTTTCTCGTAATATTTTGTCGAAGGATGCTACGTTATGCTTGTATGCGTGATGTGTAATATTTTTACACCTTATAAGTTCATATCATTGTTCCAGTTCTTATAGTGTACCATTAGGCCTATATTAACATTGGTTGTGGTGGGATTGTCCAAAATGGAGACCCAATTTTTGTCCAGAATATGGATTGAGGGCGTGCTTTTTTGT
>JAOTQE010107656.1:0-13440 GCA_025631205.1 Nesometra sesokonis
ATCCTGTTATATTTCCAGTTGTACCTGGGAATCAACCTATTAGCTCATTAAGGGCAGTGCATGTATCATAGATCTAATAGTGTGAATTATAACAGGGGCGGATCCAGGATCCGCCGAAAGGGGGAGCTTACTTTTCCAGACCGGGTGGGCGTGGTGCCACATTTTTTCTGAGCAAAAAAAAAAAAAAAGCCCGTTTCCCCACGTAGGTGCCCTAGTACCCTATTTTTTTCGTATCTTCGGTTTTTCCTGTAAATTTTAGGCCCAGCGCACCTAATATAAGGGGGGCCGCGCGCCCCTCTGCGGCACCCCCCCCCCTTTGATCCGCGCCTGTATAAATACAATACTGTAGTATAATTTAAATGTTGACGATAAATCCTTTTCCAAGCCTGAAGGCTCAGAGCTGGAGCTTGTTTAAAGCGGGTGAGAGTGTGATGCTTCCCCTGGATGGTATGCTAGTCCATCACAGGTTACTTCCCTGCAATCTACCAGCCTGTGAGACAGGCTAGTTACTCCCAGCAATCTACCAATGTACAGCTGGGTAATCTGAATAATTTGAGTAAAGTGGGTTGTCCAAGTAACATGCAATTTGGAGTCTCGTCCACCCGACCTCTTGATTGGGATGCTGAACAACCACTGCGGCAACTGCCCTCTTACAGTATACCAGAGTGTATTATTTTACACTAATAAATTGCACCAAAATTATACAGTAGTCAAATGAAATTTAGGGAGCTTAGTCTTCTGAATTCAAAGTTAATCTAAAATTTGTAAATTTGATGTGAAAATATTTTTACAATTTGTTTACTTGCAGCCTGTTAAGCCGGGCACTCACTGCGTCGTGCGACGGACTCACGACTAAACCGTCGCTCCCTGTGTGTGTTGTTTCCAGACTCGAAGACAGTCTTCTACTCGTCGGCAGTCGGTTTTTTTATAGTGATTTCCCTGTTGAATCACTAAAAACCTTCAGCCGACGAGTAGAAAACTGTCATCGCGTCTGGCAACCACACACACATGCGCGACATTTTAGTCGTGCGACTGTTGTACAACAGTTGTACGACTCAGTGAGTGCCTGGCTTTAGTGAAGATTCTTCATCTCTATTGGTAGTAAATTGAATAAAAATTAAGGCTGCTACTTGAAAACACACTTGATTACTATGGACCGAATCATCTTGCAGAGTATATATAGTGCCTTGTTTAAAGGCATATTCATTCAAAACTCCCAATAAAATTTAAATTTTCTAATTTTGAATATACAGTATTCTGTTCAAATTTGATTTACCGTATTTATGTCATTCTATTACTACGTAAGTATTAATACATAAAATGCAAAAAAATAACAGAAATTTATTTTTTGTGTGGATCCTAAAAAACAAATCGGATGAATCTTATTAGCTTTGCCGCAGTGGCAGCGCCATGAATTTCCCAACAGGTGGGTAATACCTCCGACAAGAGGCACTCCCGAAGGGTAGGGAAATGTTGCAGTTTTCAGTTTTGTCATGCAAAAACAGGTTTGCCATTTTTAGGGCGACTTTTTCAGCCGTTTTGGTATCAAGGGTTCGACTGGGCCTTGACATTACCATATAAAGCCCCGACAAAACCATGAATATCTTAATATCGCCCTGACGGGTGGTGGGGATGGGCAGGCCCCCGCCAACAACCCCCACCACCCTGTACAGCCTTCCTCACATTAAAAACAAGCATTTTCACTTCCTTTTTCCTTATCATCTTTCCTTCCACATTTTTAACATTATAGATATTTCATGTCTCAGAGGAATTCACCTCAACTAAACTTGGGGATGTCGATTGGTTATCAATGTTGTTTTGTTGTACATTGGGTGGTACAAAAGTAATTTTAAGCCATAGCACTTCTATTTTACATCACATAGAATAACAACCAATAAAACAAACGTTTTAAACAAATTTTATTTGTAATATCCTGGATAACAATGGCTATAATTGTTTCTTGTTGGCATCCTTTTTAATTCAATTCCATAATTTTGTATAATTATTACAGTGCTTTAAAAATAAGAGTAAATAAATTTATTAATGAAATTTGTAACAATACATGTAATAAATTATGTATATATCAGCTGATTAAATTTAACATCAGCCATGTTTTATTTACACCTATGGTATTGAGAAACCTCAATAATGCCCTACCACAGGGCTAGGTCCTTAACATCATTTCTTAGCCATAAAAAAAATTACAGTATTCTACTAGATCCCTATTTAACAACAATGTAATGTGGTGGTATTGTATCACAATTTGTACTGTATAAACGAGGCCTTTTACGGCAAAGCCATCAAGTTGTAGCAAAATTTGAAAATAGGCTTATTAATAAAACCACATTAAACTGGTTGTAAGCTTTAAAATTATAACAATTTTATCTAAAACTGAAGGGATAAAATACAGTGAAGGTCGCCAAAAACCGACCCTTCGTAATTGAATGTCAACAGCTTATCTGATGTTCGTAGACGGATGATTTCAAATAAACTAAAGCTTAATGATGACAAAATTGAGGTATTGCACATCACATCTCGCTACCTCAAAGATAAAAGCAATCTTTCATCAATCTGCTTTGGTGATAAGATCACTGATACCGTCTCAAGTGCCCGTATTCTCGGCGTCATGATCGACAATAAGTTACTGCTTGATAAGCATGTAACTAATGTTTGTCGATCAGCCAACTTCGCTATCTACAAGATAGGTAGAATTCGGAAGTTTGATGTTACTACCACAGAGAGACTCTTACATGCCTTTGTTAGTTCTAGGATTGACAGTTGCAACAGTTTATTGTATGGTCTACCAGCCTTTCAGATTGCCAAATTACAGCTTGTGCAGCACGACTAGTTGTTAAGATGAATCCTCGAGATAGTGTATCATCATATTACATATTATTAAGATCAGTTGGTTTATAATATGATTTTTAGTCATTACTGTGTAAGGATTTTGTACAGAAATTGGTATCGTTGGACAAAAAATTACGAAATGGCCACTTATGATCGAAGTAAATTAACATACAAAAATTCAAAATTTAAAGTCAAAATAAATTAACATACGAAAAATCAAAATTCAAAGTCAAAAAGTGTCCGCAAAGGGAGTTTCAATTGTATTTGAACTTTTCTCAATTTACTTTGCAATATCTTTGTGGTTTTGCCACAAAATGCCTCAAATATTATGTAATAACTTTATAAAGATGAAATATTGTACATTTTACAAGACATAATTTCTGTTAAAGCCATTTGATGGTAACACTAAATATCATCAAATATACAGTAGAGATGAACATTTGATTCAAAAGTTGTCAACTCCCGTTCCTAGCATCCTCACGACAAACAAAACTCCTACAATACATTTAATTCTCAGGATGCAATGCTACTAAGACAGGAGGGCTATGCAGGATGCTATAACTTATACTTCATCATATATTTATTTTCTTTAGTTTTCTTTCTTTTCCTCCTGCTGGCCTGTGCCCTCACTACTACCTTCACTACTTCCCTCACTACTTGTGTCACTACTGCCTCCAGCTGACTGGTCCTTCTCTGATGCCATCTATAGGTAAAACAAATACAAAATATAACTTTTTAAAGAATTAAGGGTGGGGAGAAGGCTAACATTGGCTAGTATTCTCGAAAGGGGACTAAATTTAGTTAAAGACTAAATTCAGATTCAATCTGCGACTGGCTATGGTATTCTCAAAGGTATCTAATGTTTGTTCAGATATAAACACTGAAGTAAAGCATTCTAAATTTTGTTTGCCGAAGAACTAGGTTTATGGATAGTCCAGGATCAACTAGTGCTGTTCAATGGTTAGTCCTGGATTAACATTTGAGAATACGAGCCATTAGCATTAATTCCTACTGGCATATGCCATTCCACCAATAACTGCAAATTATGTCAATTTGTTTGCATACAGAATTTAGAACAACCATTGCATGGTTATTTCATTTTGTAGCATTTTATTTCATAAAGGGGCTCCATGGTACATATGATAGCAGTAATTAATACAAACAAGGACACCTCATTAGTTTAAGCCAAGGATGAATTTTTCTACGGCTGCCGTGCATTCCAGGAAGCTCCAGTAGACCTAATACAGCACAGGCTACAGGCTATTCTCGTTATGATAATTACAAATTGAAGACACTGTTATATACAAACATCAAGGTGATGTATATTAAAGGCCGGGCATACTATACTCTCAACTTTACTTTCTTAATAATTTATCTCAAGTGCCAATAAAGTCTAGGTTTATCAACAAAAACAAATTTGACATTTTACTACATTAGAGTATTATGATGATGTTGGAAGATGACGGTCATGTCTCAATTGTCTTAAATTGTGACACTTTGAAAGTAGTTTTATGTAGAAGAGTGTCATTTCCTTTACCATAGTGGGGCTGTTGTGGATGCGTAGACAATGAACCTAGATCATACTAGGCCCTCCATCCCAAATCCGTAAATAGCCACTGCTAAAAGAAGGGACAAGATGAATGAGTTATTTTCTAGCATCTAGAGGTGTAAATTTCATAAATTTCTACCTCAACCATGGTGAGGTGAATGAGGACTTCTGCCGTGTCAGTTACTAAATATGCTTCTGCTGTCCTGGAGCAGTTCCAGGATTATGTTAAAGGGGAGGACACACTATTTCAAATCCCGGGGGCGGGCATGTTCTTGGTTTTAAATTTTTAAGAGCAAACCAAACCTTATTTGCTTTATTTTGCATGTCTTATGATTCTTTACAAAAATTGTATTGGGCCGCACACATGAACTTTGATGATGCAAGGGACAGCACATGCTAGCTGCGCCCACTCTAAACCCGCTCCTGTCACCCATGACAGTACACAATCCAATAATGTTACTCTCACCTTCTTATATGCCATCTCAAATAGCTTCAAGGAAGCTTGTTGCAGAGATGATGAAGCTTGTCGAAGACTTTCAGAATCCTCTGTATCTTTCTTTTCAAGCAAATCTTTCACTTTTTTGATTTCTTCTTTCAGTTTGTCGCACTAATAAGAACAAAACATCAGTCAGATACAAACATTGTTTCATTTTACTTAGGAGACACAAATAGCTCAGGGGTGTACTGTAGTATAATTTGCAGTAAGTTTAGCTTGCTCAGTGTTAGGTTTTTCCACAATCTTTTAATAAGATATACGGTTGACGAAAAATATGCATACATGCAACATCATAGCAAAGCTTTATGACCATAAGAAATGTATGAAATAATCTTTCAATAAAAAATTATCAATGTCACTTGTAACAGTGCACTTTATTGGAGAAATGTCTAAATTGAGCGACCAATCAAACCATAAGACAAAGGAATAGAAACAATCTTTTTACAGAAAGTCAAATGATTACAAAAAGGTCAGTCAGGGACCCCTTAGGATGTAAATCCCTTAAAAGGGCAATGCCTGTTACAATGCCAGTAAATTATCATGTTTAAAAAATCTCTATACATTAACTTGTAATTGTTTGTATTTTTGTGTTATGTATTTTTTGAAGGTTTTGAAATAAATCAAATCGAAACCATTTACATTATTTTCATGAATTTGGAATTTATAAAAGGTCCGTTTTAGCATGAGGGTCTGTTTTGAGAGAGTTGTCTTGATAATCATTTTTTTATTGTTTTTTTTTATTTTATTATTACTGCAAGGTCAGATTATAATTAAGCTCCATGAGGGTTTATCCTCATACCTCTTCCGTTGGCAATTGATCTTTGAATTCTTCCATCTTAGCCTCTGTATCATGAATAATGTTTTCTGCTGTGTTTACAACTTCGACTTTTTCCTAAAAAAAAATGATAATACCAGGTAAGACTTTAAATTTGAAAAAAAAAAATGTTGTCAGTATGTAAGACTTTGATAATACAACTATTAAAGCAAAGGGTTTACCAACTAGTAACAATAGCAAGGGATGACCTACAAAAATCACAGGGTGGGTGAAAGAAAAAAATCAAAAGTGAGTGGTAACATGATTAAATAGTAATGTGAAACTATTCAGATGCTTCTGGGATTGGTTGAAAGTTTTAACACTTCTTTGCACAACAGCACTGAGTACTGAGGGATATTTCTATTGTTTTTATCTACCAGCAATATCCAAAAGAAAAACTATGTGTAAGATAGTAATCTTTACTTTTCTGCTAATACATCCCACAAATAGGTATAATACAAGGGCAATGAGATACTTGCCATTGTTACAGGATTCAATATTTTGACATAAACTGGAAAAATATACAGCATTTATAAAAGGAAAAATCTAACCCATACTGAATAATGGGTTACAAATCCTGGACAGTAAATTACACCCTTATGTGGTATAGATGCAACTTCAAATGTTTAAAATGGGCTAGTCAAATTACACCCCTGCAAATGTTTGTATATTTTACCTTTCTCTTTTTATCTTCCTCAGCGTATTTTTCTGCATTCTTTACCATGTTTTCAATTTCATCCTTACTTAGACCTCCAGACGACTGGATTACAACTGTCATTCAGAATAAACAAGTTGAAAAATTAATTTAAACTAAGAAAAACTGAAAACTATGAACATTTTTCATTATCATAATTGAAATCAAAATGGGGCTGTATGACAAACCTCTAAGTGGTTAAACCAAAATTAACCACCTAGAGGTTCTCCCTGTACGGTCTGTCATTGGCCAACCCATGTTGTTAACAGGGTGTGACGTGTCGTTAATGAGAACAGAAGTTTAACGTAGGATGAATGTTGATAATTCAAACAAGACAATCATATCGACGGTAACTCTTGTGTGTGATAAACTAAATTTTAAATACTTTTTTAAGTTAACACTAAAATATATTGTATCTGTTGGCATCTATTCAAATTTAATTAAGACATTCTTGCTGGCTCAGTAATATATTTTCCACATTCTCATGGAGATATGCGGTTGACGAAAAATATGCATAATGCAACATCATAGCAGAGCAAGAATTGTCTTGAGAAATTCAATTACACTTAAAAAACCATTCATAGTTATCAGCCAATTGGACAGCTTTAATTAATTCCAATTTAAATAAAACTAAGCGTAATTGTGAGAAAAAGATATATAAACATATCCCAATGGTTTGGAATGAGTTACCAATGAAGAAGTACAAATAAATAAACTTGAAAAAATTACTTTGTTGTTCTTTGCCGGTTCCTTTATCCCTGGCTGATACATTTACAATTCCATTAGCATCGATGTCAAAACTTACTTCAATCTGAGGGACACCTCTTGGTGCTGGAGGAAGCCCAATCTAAATATTAAAAAAAAATGTGTGTGAAACATTATGCTCTGGACGGTAGACAAATTGTAAAGTAGCATATGAAAACAAGACTACAAATCGAGGTGAAAGGTCAAGATCCAGGTCACTTGATCAAAATATAGTGCACCAACAGGGTGATCTTGTCATAAGACACAAACATGGCAAACATCAAACCCCTACTTCTGACAATCGCTATCGCCAAGGTTAAAGTTGACAACAGACAAACAGATAAACAGGATGAAAAAAGGTGCCTCCAGCAATCTTCGATCCCGGGAAATAAAAAGCATGTAGCCTGGTTAGGTCTGTCGGTATAATATCATACTTTTAATCTGAAAGTCAAGGTTCACAGAAGAGTACAATTTTTTGTTTAATTATCTTAGATACTTTGAATTTAAGCAGAATTGCTTTTAATTTTACAATTGAGTTGGAATTCACTATGTCTACAAATATTTCATCATCAGAAATGATGTTAAGATTTACCTACCAATTGAAATTGACCAAGGAGTTTATTGTCTGCTGCCATCTCACGTTCTCCCTGGTGAACTTTGATCTCTACCTGTGTCTGGCCATCAGCTGCCGTTGAGAACACCTGCATGTAAAAAGGAAATAATCATTATTACTTAAGATACGGATGAAAATGACTAAATAAACATACACACGTACATGCGCTATATAGACCAGAATTTAGAAGGTGGTCTAGAAATGAACAGACCACTCTGTACCACACAATATAAATCATTAGTACAATGCGTGCCAAAAAAGTCATCTTCCTAAGTTTAAATAGACTTTTATAAATAAGAATTTATACAGCATTTTCACAATTTAGATGGCCAACCAACTTTTACATTTAGTTGTCAGAGTAAGAGAGTAAAAAAACAATGTGTACTTGTGATTTCTTGGTTGGAATAGTAGTATTTCTGTTGATGAGCTTTGTAAATACGCCACCAAGAGTTTCAATTCCAAGCGACAGAGGTGTAACGTCCAACAGCAGGACATCTGTTACGTCACCAGCAAGAACTCCACCTTGGATCGCTGCACCCATTGCGACTGCTTCATCAGGGTTTACTGACTTGCTGGGTTGACGTCCAAACACTTGTTGAACAGTTTCTTGTACCTAATCATAATTAAAATTTAAGATTAAATTGACTTATAATCAAAATTTAACTACAGTCATGACGAAAATTAAGTATTACATGGCTAACCTAGCCTAAGGTGACTAGGCTTATCCTGCCTTGCTACGGTCAATTTCTTTGTTAATTAGTTGATTTAGTCCTTCACTTACTGTGTAATATTCCAATGCTTTCAAAAAATTATACTAGATTTTAAAACAATAATTGTAAATAGATGTAAAAGAAACATGAAGAAGTCCAACAACCCCTTGACATTATAAGACTAAACACTCAAATGACTAAAGGAATACCCGATAATTGGGTTGAAAACAGGCCATACAGAATGGGTATTGAATGTCATAAATTTGATGTTTATGATCGGTCCCTGGGGATTACTGTCCCATGTGTAAATAAAATATATGTCATTGGCATATTATGGGTTGATAACTTCAATTAATGTAATAATACCTTTGGCATACGTGTCATGCCACCAACCAGCAACACTTCCTTGATGTCCGCCCGGGACACCTCAGCATCTTGCATTGCTTTCTTGCATGGTTCGACGGTCCGTTTGATAAGTCCATCTACAAGGGATTCTAACTTAGCCCGAGACAGCTTCAGATTCATATGCTTTGGTCCGCTGGCATCCATCGTCAGGTACGGCAGGTTTACGTCGGTTTGTACTGATGACGATAACTCAATCTTGGCTTTCTCTGCGGCTTCTCTGAGCCGCTGTAATGCCATGTTGTCCTTAGTAATGTCAATTCCTTGCTGTTAGCAAAAGAAAAAAGTCATTGTAAACATTATCATTCAAAACCTTTAGCAACAAATTTATTGTGCATTGCAGGTAACTTCCCAGAGTAGAGTTCTCCGAAGATAAAGTTTACCTAGGTTTCCTCGATAACTATGTGCAATCCTGTCTGGTAAGACTTACTTTAGTTTATTTTTTTACATTTTTTATTTTCATTATTTATTCACAAACCAATAGTGAAAATAAATCGCCACTTACAGGATTTTATACAATAAAACAGAACAAGATGGATTACAATATAAAAAACAATTAATACAATTTTAAAATTTGAAATTATTGCACGTACACTACCAACTTTATCATGAGAAAATATACTGTAACATGTTTAGTAAACATCAAATCTACCATTGTTTAAAATATATAATCAGATTTTCTTAAAAACTGTAAAAGAATTACTGAAGATATCAACTTCTTGACAGACATTAACAAATTGATTATACAAAGATGATAAACGGTTAACAAATCCATTTTAGCAAATATTGACTTCAGCAAAGGGGACATCAAAAACAGTTAATTTAACTTTAATTGTATTCGTTTTTTCTATGTACTGCTTATCTGGACGAAATAATTAAGTGAAATGAAAGAAAATGAAATGTCTCACTGTATGTCTAGTAACAGAACAGCTTCTCCCAGGAAGCACCATCCAGTGCTCTATCATATGTAATTTAGTTGCTTTTTTTAGTTCACCAAATAGCAAACATGCATCAAACAGACATTGTATATGTCCCAGGTTTGAACCTGGTTGCACACTATGTTTTTTTTCCCACAAGCTAGCAGTCAGTACACAATCCATAAAACATAAAGTGAAGTTGTGAAATAGTTATCATCACTTGTAATTAATAACATAATAAAATAATAATAATAATAATAAACAGGTTTTTATAGAGCACTCTATGCAATGAAGAAGTCTCAGAGCGCTAGCTAAATGTGCCATTATCTCGCTCCAAAAAGATGGCACTTCAGATGTTTTTAGAAGGCATCAAGAGATGTCTCTTTGCGAATGAAAGATGGAAGGTCATTCCAAAGAGCAGGGGCGATAACAGTAAATAGCGAGAAAACTTATTGGAAGCTATGTGAAAACGAAAAATGAATACTTTTATGGCTTTTTAGTTTTACAACTTACATCTCTTTTGAATTCTGAAACCAAGAAGTTGAGAAGAGTGTTGTCAAAGTCTTCTCCTCCAAGGGATGTGTCGCCGTTTGTTGACTTCACTTCAAACACTCCTTTTTGAATTTCCAAGATGGAGATATCAAAAGTACCACCACCAAGATCAAAGACAGCAATGCTAAATGGATAATGAAATTAACAAAAAAACTAATTTTGGAGAGGATACAAAAATTTGAACATGGATTTGAACTAAAAAGGCCAATGTGAAGCCATTTGCAATGTTGCTAAACATCTCTAAAAACATCTATGATGATAGATAATGGTAAATAATTATATGATGATATACATTTGTATAACCTTTCTCTTCTTATACACAAACCACAGTGATGAAGCCCTTAAGACAGGGACAGATCCAGGATTGCGATTTGGGGGGGGGGGGGGAGGGATCTAAATCCAGTTTTGGTTTTTACAAGCAAATAAAAGAAAACTTCCATGGGTTCACAAGGCCGATTATCCTCTAGGAGTCCCCACATACAGCCGGCGTCGATCTTTTTTTATTCGTTCACTTGTCATTTACACCCAAAACAAATTTTTGGGTCAATTTTAAAAGGGGAGAGGGGGCGCTTAAGCTTGTTAAGCCCCCACCTCCTTAAATCTGCCACTGTAAGACAAGTTAAAGATCTTGCACAATTAAAACAATATTTCTGCGTAGTCCACTAGAATACTGACAGCAAAAATTCAAGATTTCTACAGTAGTAATCACTTCAATTAAGAGTATTTAACATAAACAATAAAATGCAGAACATTTCTTGAATTACTTACATTTTATCATCAGACTTGTCCATTCCATAAGCAAGAGCTGCTGCCGTGGGTTCGTTTATGACTCGCAAAACATTCAATCCTGCAATTTGTCCAGCATCTTTCGTTGCCTACAGTAAAAAGATATAAATTTTAATTGTACACTTAAATTTATAATCAATTGTAAAATTTACAAAGCAATACTTTTGTAAATATATATGGATGAGTTCTGTATACTAATTCATGATAAAACAGATCAAAATATCAAAATCTTTCCATGTCTTTATTTGGAGTTACTATATTCTTATTTTATCTAAAATTACTAAGTCTATCTTTTAAGATAGAAAAAATAGAATAAACATGTGTTCTAGCTCAAAAAGGAGGAGTTTGATTGTACGCATGATGAGGGTGTGGGGCGTCGGTGCAACAAGTTACGTACCTGTCTTTGAGAATCATTGAAATATGCTGGTACTGTGACGACTGCATTCTTAACTGGTTGACCTAAGTAGCCTTCTGCTGTTTCTTTCATCTTGACGAGGACAAAGGCTCCTACTTGACTTGGTGAATACATTTTGCCATGTGCAGATAACCAAGCATCTCCATTACTAGCCTTCACAATATCATAAGCTACTGTTTTCCTGTAGGTTAAAACAAATTTTTGTTATTGAATCATTCTTTCACAAACTACAATTGATACAGTATTTACTTCTCACTAATTTGTTATACATGTACTTTAACATCTAACCATATAGTAATTTTGATCCAATCATGTTTTAAATTTCATGGTATGCCCTGGATATACATGGATAGGGTCAATTTTCTTAGCCAAACTGGCTAAAGGCTGCCATTTTTTGAGTCAAACTATAAATTCTTTAGCTAAAGATAAAAATGATAAAAACTAATAAAAAATGGGTGCAAAATGGGTAGTTTTTGGGATTTTCATCAATGGTGGACACAGGGGTGTTGCCCTAGTTGAATATGATGTTCTATGCTCATTCTAGGATCATTTTTTAGGTTGCTTTTCTCATTTTTATTAGCAAATTACAAATTATTTTGCTAAAATTAAAAATGATAAAAACCAATGTATGTCTGCAAAATGGCTTTTTATTTTCATTTAGCCAACTTGGCGAAAGTGGCAATTTTTATTTTAGCCAAATAAGAATTCTAGTACCTGTAGCCATTCATGACTTAACGAATGGTTAGAGAGAGTATAGTCATTAGTTGAAAAGAACAAACAGGCAATAAACAATGTCTTCACCTGCAAGTTACAGTTAGACCTCCCAAGGCTGGCTTAAATCTAACTTTTATAAGTAAAAATTTTAAGACAACTAAAATTTGTATTTGTGCAAAAAAAAGAGAAAATTGCCAATGCGCACCTACCAGCAAAGGATGCATACCTGCTGAATAGCAAAACAAGAAAAACCCAGATCCAAGTGCAACTGAAAATTACCAGCACTGTAAATCAACTTGAAAACACTGTTATAGTGTCGATACAGTATTTTGAATGCTGTATATTTTTTTAATATAATGTGATAATTAGTCAAAACTAATTCATTTAGATTAAGATGGTAATATTTCTTACATATCTTTTTGTGTAGCTGGGTCGTCAAACCGTCTCCCTATTAACCGTTTTGTAGCATAAAGTGTGTTTTTTGAGTTTGTTACTGCTTGTCGTTTAGCCGGCATTCCTACAAGTCTCTCTCCTTCAGGTGTGAATGCTACCACTGAGGGCGTTGTTCTAGCTCCCTCCGCATTTTCCAGAACTTTTGCCGATTTTCCTTCCATCAATGCCACACAGGAATTTGTTGTGCCTAAATCGATTCCAACAACTGCCCCTCGTACCGTCGCTTCTGATGAGTAAAATCTCTGAGAATGTCTTTGTTGATTTGATAAACTCCATGACCCCTAATAAAATAAAAATGTGGTTTAGGCCTATTAATAAATTAAATGCACACTTATTAATCCTTAATACATCCAATCAGAACTGAATGAAACATATTCCATTTAAAATGCAAACTATGTCAGACAAAATTAGGCATATAAACCTGCTACACATTCAAACTTTGTCTTGCTCATAATGGAATTGCACTGTGCAGTAGGCCCAAAAAAGGGAAATACTTACTAGGCTTATGGATAAAATACAAATTTAAAACAATTAGGCTCGGCCTAGGCCTACCTATTTATAAAAACAGTAATGTAATTGTGTATGTTGGGCGCAATTTAACAATTGCGCAATTTACTGTACAACCTTTTATCAATAGAATTGACCTTACAGTAAGTCGGCCATATGAGGTGTTTAATTAATGAAAGTTGCTGTACAGTTGAACCTCTTTAAGCGGACCACTCAGGTCCAGGGAA
>JAOTQE010107667.1:5000-25440 GCA_025631205.1 Nesometra sesokonis
AAAAAGTGTTTTAGATTGTGTGATTAAAAAAACTCTAGGTGAATACAATTGCTACATAGGGATTGTAAATCTGGGCATACAAATACATTTTGTGTGTGTTTTTGTTTTGCTTTTTTAAAATGAAATCGTGGTGTATGCCTGGTCTATCGACACAGTTCCCCCACCCCACCATCACCACTCCCTAACTCACAATCGTGGATCCCCCTGTGCGCCAATTGTTTTTAGGACGACTGCCACGTACGCAAGCTCGTGTACTTTACCAGTAATGTTATCGATAAATACATTTGTAAAGAGGTGAATCAGGATCCTAAAACGCCTGTAGAAAATCAATTAAGTGAGATTAGAAAGAAGGCAATTTTAAATAAATAAATAAAAATAAATACCTTTAAAATGTCTTTATCGGTACATCAACCCCTTCCCTAAAATACTGTCACTGATTGCTGGAAGTAATTGATAGGAGACTTGTGATGGAAAAGTTTCATACAATGGAAGGGTGCAGTGCAGTGTTAGTTTTGTCAGGATTTTCGAAAGACCAAACCAGCCTCATAGTTAAGTTTAATATAAATAATTGAATGATTATTTTATTTATATTGCTAAGTAAATTATTTGTTTTTAATTGAAATCAATCTAGACTAATTATGTTAATAATAAAAAAAATAAAAACAACTATAGACTATTTTATTATCTTATTGTTGTCATTGTTATTGCTTGAAAATTGAAGAAATCAACAAAAGCTGATGATGATGATGTTGATGATGATTGTTGTTGTTGTTGTTATTATTGTTGTTGTTGTCACACATTTTTTTACAATGTAGATCAGTTGCTCTCTGTGTTGTTAAATTGTCCCAGCTTAGATGGATCTCGGAAAGAAAGAAGTGGTGGGGAGGGGGTTCTTTAGAAACTCACGCAGGGTACGAGCCTGTCATACGTCTATTGTTAGTATAACTTAATGGTTTCATGCAAGTTTCTTGATAATTTCTTTTAATTTTACAGATAATTTTATGTATTTAGCAACAAAACATGTTAAAAAACATCTAGACTGATTTTCGAGATTTTGTCATTTTTTTTATTTTTTAGTTGATCGGGTTTTGAGCAAAACAAATATTTTTGTTAGACCTTGTTATTATCATTGTAATTGGGTTAATTTATGCTTCAAATTGATATTAATCACTACCTTCCGTTTATATCCATCTTGCCAATATGAACACCATCATCATAAATTGTATTTACATCAATATCACTGTTTTGCATAATAAATCTCATGTCGATTGTAAACGAGGCGTTAAATTAAACCAAATAGTAAGTCACTCAAATATAGGTTCTATGGAAATCTGTACAACTTGTAGAATTGTTATTTGCACCTGCCTGTGGACGACCGACACAAAGCGATGTTCAGATTGTTTTTCTGTTGAGCGGCTCTGGCCAGATACTTTAAACGATAATCGATGTAAGCGTGTTTACTGGTCATCTTTAACTGTGTTACGAGTGACCGAATATTAAGGTTAGAAAACTTGGCCGTAACATAATAAACCTAAGGTACTATACTCTTCATATGAAAAAAATAATTATACTTTTTTAGTTTTCGTATATTGTATAAAATTTCCCACACGCCATCCCCATCCTCACATTCGCCATAACGGGGATTATAATCTGGCTTTAATCCTTTTTAGGCGCAGTAAAGAAGGAAGACCTACACAACTCGCATATAATTTTACCTCAATGGCGTTCCATACGCTCTTATTATAAACGATTTCAAAATAGAAATGGCATAGGCCTAGTGGCTTCCAACTAAGAGCTTGGTCTGACCAGGGAACAGTGACATTTTCACTGTGGACATTAAAATTACAATAAATACCGTTAAAATGTATAATAGCTAGCCTAATAAAAATTATCAACAATTAAATGTTCTTCAAACCATAGACAAAAATAAACACAGCAGATAAATATTCAAATTGAATGGCAGATATTTTCATCCGAAAATTGTTAACTTTTTTTGTTTGTTAAAATCCTATCGGGTTTGAGCACCCCCTTCCCCGAATCCTGGATACGCCCCTGATATAAACAAGAATAAACTATTTTCTGATCAAGCGTTACTGTAATGTTAATGGGAATCATCGGTAACAAAAATAATCACGTAAATTAACAACAATCATAGGCCTATTTCAAAAAAATTACAACAATAACAGACATTCCTTTATTTTGTTCAACATCTATAAAACCTTTTAATCCAATGAATATAACGGTTACTCAACTTATAAACATTATATTTAAAAGCATAATAAAATCATACAAAAGATATATTTTTTATGAAGTACTGTATACCAATAACTTAAAACTTAAATTCTTAAAACTTATACCAATAACTTAAAACTGCAACATTACGACAACGGTGGTTTTCAACATTTTGTAATATTTACATGTTATATTAAATTACAATGACAACAAAATTGTATGAAAGAGGGGCTGACTTTCCGGTGGCGCGCTTCCCGGTGTGGTGGACGTATTAAGGGTGAAAAACGTGTTATTTTGGGTGTTTTTGGACTGTTTCCTGTTATTATTAATTAAAAACCTTTCTGTATTTTTTTAGGGGTGGGGGCTTTTAAAGGGGCGCACGAAATATAAGAGGGCGCACATGTACTTCAACGATATTATTACGCGCCCCCTCTAAATCCACCCCTGCCTCCCCATTTCAAATCCTGGCTACGGCCCTGGGTGCATAGGCCCTACTAGAAATCGTTCGTGATGTGTTGTTCTGGTTCACTGCGGAAAAGAGATCGGATTAATAGTCTAATATACCCTTAGGCAGGACCGGATTTGGGGATGGCGTGCACCCGCCACGCCTCCCACTTCACAAGAGTACTTCTGCGTTCCCTTATATACCCTACGTCCCCAATAAGTGTCCTTAAAATATGAAGTAGTAGGCTAATACATTTCTGATAAATACAATAGAAACCTGCAAAATAAAGCAAAACCCATCCATACTTTGGAATGTTTAGGAGGTCGGCTTTAACTACTGAACCTGAACCTTCTTTGTTTTTTTTTTAATATAAAACCAAGGCAAACGTGCTCGCCGGTGTGAAAAGTGCGTAACTTTTCATAAAATCGTTTATCATTTTGTCAGAATTAATTTTTAAAATGAAAAGAGGACGTTTCTTGCTATATACATGTTAAAAACGTAACAAATGACATAATTAAATACAGTGATTGAAAAATATATATTAATTCGCAACTAAAATTATTAAAATATTGCAAAATATTTGTGTGCTCATCATGGATTTCTCCAATTTGTATAACACTACATGAATATAAATCATTGCACATCAATAAAAATCTTTGTTACTAGCAGGTCCAATAAGAAGTGTTTTCTTAAATAACAAAAATAAACTTAAAACACGAATGTTGCCACATGTGGAAAATTCATTCTGAACTTATCGGCACTTCTAGTCCAGATGCTTAGAAAAAAATCGTGCAATTTTTTGTATAGTTGCTATAATCCATTACAGAAAGTTTCAGCCCTAAAGCCCAGTTTAATTTGACATTTGGAAACTTTGATGACAATTTTGAAAAGAAAATCATAAGATGCTCAAATATTGGCAACCATCTATTGTTGAGACTTGGTTTTAGTCTCAAATTGTTCGCAGGCTAATCTAATTTTATGCAAAAGTGACAGAAAATGACCTTTCTGACCTTTTGACCTTTAACATGATTGAATCATATCTCATGAACTACTGGTCTTGTATGTATGATGAAAAATGTTGGTCTTATGTACTTGACATTGGTCATAAATTGTTCGGAACATGCATATTTCTATTTTCTCTATTGAAACATAGGCTTACCTAAAATGATAGGAAATTCACCATTTGATCTGGGGCGGATTGCTATAAAACAGTCTTCACTGACGGTCTTAACTTATAGAATAAAGCCGGCTTTAACATATAGACGGTCTTAGCAAAGTCATCCAAGTTAGACCATTGCTATAAAACAGTCTTTCCTAAGACCGTTTTGAATCTCGAACAAAGACTCCATATTAGCAGTAATATTTGTGCCATATCACGTTTGATTTTTTAACGAAAATGTTATACGAGTTTTAATTTCATAATATGGTGCATGTTTAAACAGTTATAGTTATAACAATACGGTATAATAAAACAGGCAATTCAAGGTGAAATAATGCTGACGCCACATTGTGATTTAAGAAATTTATAGTCTCCTTCAAGCAGGCTTTAATATTTAAGACCGCTAACTGCAAAGCCCGCGGCATAACAATGGTCTATAATTAAAGACCGCGCGTGACGTCACAATTACAGACATTCTTAAGGTTAAGACTGTTTAAAGACCGTTTATAGCAATCCGCCCCAAATCATATAAAATCCACCATTGGATAAAATTTTCCGTTAGAGTAAATAGAAATGTGTGTAGCTTGGTTTCTATGGTGACTATGGTTGCCAAGATATAAGCATATCATAGTCATTCACAGCTCAATTTGATCTGGGATTTAGGATTGGAAATTCCTGATATTGGTCATAGTAATTGTGCATCAGATCTGATATTATTTGTTTCATAAAATCTACGATTCGGCTCAATATGGGGCTTCAACAACTGGACTACTCTACCGGCAGTAACTTTACTATTAGGCCTAAAAAATAGTGTTGTCCAAACACAGCATTTATGAAAATTTGATTTTAAGTTTTGATTTTTTAAAGACTCCTATTAATATATTTTCTGTAATTTGCTTTAAAAAACTCCTTGATAACTTTCTTGAAATTTTCAAGATACTTCATGTATTACTCCGATTTTCGAGATTTTCTGTCGGTCGAGTTTGAGCGACACAAAGATTTTTAGGCCATATTATAACACCATTATCGGCTGTGACGTGTACTGCTAAACTCAGTCTTAACTGAAAGCTGTTCATCAAAGAAGTATCAAATGTATTTGTATGGGTGTGCAAGGCCAGGTTGAGGTAATGTAGATGGTACTGGTGCTGGGGTATAGTAACATGCTCCACAAAAGTTAGAATACGGCGATGGGAATCCCGAACTACCGGCAGCTGCAAGACCAAGGCACCTGAAACACGTGGAATATAAAGTTTAATTAATTAGTAATTAGTTGATTATGAAACTAATTAGCTCTTGTACGCCAATGTTACTATAACTGCGGATAACATTATTAAATTTATTTGAATAGGTACTGTGTGTCTTGTGATAAACTACTTTATTTTCATTCCATTTTAATTTAGGGTAGGACGGGCAGAAGCAAGTCAGTCACTGACTCGGTGAATTTCAGTCAATCGTCGACTGAGTCACTTAGCCACAGATTAAGTCAGTAAGTCACCGATTTAGGTCAGTCGGTTCATCGGTCGATCGTCGGTCACTCGGTCGGTCGGTCAGTCGATCGTTCGTGGGTCGGTCCGTCGTCAGTCTGTCCGTCAGTCGGTCAGTCAGTTGACCAGTTGGTCGGATTGTGAGTCGATTTGTCTGTCGGTCAATGAATTTATCGGTCGATCAATCAGTCGGTTAGTCTGTCTTTTGATCGGTCGGTTGATCATGTCGGTCGTCGATCACTCAGTCAGACGGTCGGTCGGTTGTGGGTCGGTCGGTCGTCTGTCGGTCGGTAGCTCAGCCGGCCGGTCAGTCTGTCTGTCATTCTGTGTGTCTGTCAGTTGTCAGTCGGTCGGTCAGTTAGTCAAATCTGTCAGTCGGTCGGTCAGTCGGTTGGTCGGTGGGTCTGTCAGTCGTTGGTCTGTTAGTCAGTTGGTCAGTCGAATCGGTCAGCAGTTGGTCGGTCAATTGGTCTGTCGTTTGGGCGGTAAATCGGTTGGTTGGTCGGTCGGTCAGTTGGTCAATTTGTCAGTCAATCGGTCAGCCGATTAGTCGGTCGGTCTTTCAGTTGCTGTCGGTCAGTCTTGGTCAGTCTGTCGGTCAGTCTATCGGTCAGTCTGTCGGTCAATCGGTTAGTCAATCTGTTGGTCGGTCGGTCGGCCGGACGGTCTGTCGCTCGGTTGGTTCGGCCATCGGTCGGGAGGTCAGTATGTCGGTTGGTCTGTCGCTCAGTCAGTCTGTTGGTCTGTCAGTCTGTCAATCGATTGATTGGTCGGTCTGTTGGTCTGTCGTCGGCCACACGGTCGGTCTGTCACTCGGTCGGTCGGTAAGTGGGTCAGTCACTCGGTCGGTCAGTCGATGGGTCGGTCTATCATATCACCATTAGTCTATATTACCTGTAATGTTGATCCATCTGTGCTTTCTCGATACGTTTGTCTTTTGCTCTTCGATTTTGAAACCATATTTTGATTTGTGTTTCAGTTAAGCTCAACATTTCAGCTAATTCGAATCTCCTCGGTCTGGTGATGTACTCCGATCGATGATATTCTAACTCTAATTTTAACGTTTGCTCACTCGTAAATGTTGTGCGTTGTCTTCTTTGTCGACTCTCTTTTCTTCTTCTTCTTGGAACTATTAAAAACAGTTTTTTGATTGATTTAATTGTATATATTCACGTTTTACGATGTTAATATGATATTACAAAAATATAGTTATGATTTCGTGCAAAAAAAAGACTTAACATAAAACGAAACACGTCTAAAATAAGTACTTAATTGGATTGAAAAATAATTCAGAAAGAAAAGAACACCCGAAAAATAAATTACATGGGCTTCTTTTCAAGATTATGCCTTTTGTTTTCTTTAGTTATACAATTAAAGAAGCGAAAGCTCGTTATAGTTTATAAAACAACATTATTTTTCTTTGAACATACATTTTTTAAAATAGTGACACACGATAACGATGCGTTCACAATGATGTTACATTAACAAATAGCACATACACAAATTCAAAACTATACGGTACATAAATATTGGTAGAATATTTAAACATACTAAATTAATCCCTAGAATTATGTAAGTTAAATATAACTTCGTCGTTAAATTGTTCATCTATACAAGCCCTACAGATGGAAACAATTCACAATATAACATTTTTCAATTTAAAAAAAATCCAAAATTATTTTTTCGAAAGTTATCTGAAAAAATATTCCAATCTAATGGTACTAAAACAAAGCGCATTGAGCTGTTTTTTAGATGTACTGTGTATTACAAACAAAAACCGTTATTTTCCCTAAGCCCGATGGACCCGAAATCTTAGGGTCTTCCATGTGATTTTAAATTTCAAATTTCCGATTTTTTCCGCTAAATTTATTATTTAGAAAATTGTAAGAATAAATAATAAATAAAGCTATCCTGAAAATTGTGAGTGACACAATGTTTTTCCAAAATGTAACTACTGTAGGAAATAAAAAAAAATCGAGTTATTGAAAATACAGTTGCTTAAAAAACAAAGAATTTCCGACCAAACGACCTAAATTTTAAATAATGTTTTACATATCGCATCGCCTGTTCTTGGAATAATAATATAAATGATGATGATGATGATGATGATGATGATGATAATGATCATCATCATCATCATCATCATCATGGCGACGACGATGATGATGTCAGGGTAGTTTTTTAAAGTGTCATTAATGGTTAAATATTATATGAAATCACACCAAAAATTATAAGAAATGCATAAAATTATACCGAAATTAAGCCTATACAATAACACTTTTAACACATAGACAAAAATGGATCTACTAAAACATTTTCGCAAAATAAGCCATAAAACACTCCCTTTGCTGCCCAAGCCCGACCGATCAAAATTTCAAAAATCATGGTCAGCCCTTTTTTAGTTTTGTTTTGCTAAATACATAAAATAATCCAGAAAATTGTAGGAAATAAATAAATAATAATGTTAGCATGCAAAATGTACGAAATGTTTAATTTGATCCCAAAATTAAAATATATAGGAAATAAAAAAAGTTGCGTTAGTGTAAAAAGTGACCTACTAAATATGATTTTCCGTCCGACAGACCGACGACAATAAAAAAATGTGCTTATAAGGCAAAATAAAGGTTTTGTTTTATGCGTAAACAAGGCTTGGACCAGGACTTTTAACCGTACTTTTATGAGTCCTTGCTTGGGCAACACAACGTTTTTTTAAGGCCTGGTGATAAGTACTAAAATAAATCCAATTGTCAAAATGATCTGTACTCCTAATGATTTAGTATATGCCTATTAACACTCGTGTTTACACGATTACTCAGCATTGATAACTTCGTGCATCATTGTGCGTGTTATACCTCATGACTCGGTGATTACAATATTCCGTCCATAATACAACCTTTCATACTTTTTGTCATTTCGTTTAAAATCATTAATTTTATGAGACACAGTATAGATTAGAAATCTGTGATATTTTAAATAACACAGTGGGATGCGGATACGTAAATCAGAGGAGAATTCACGCATGATCACTAAAATATTTCATTAAAATTAGTAATCTAATAAAAAATCGAATACATCGTTAAGAAATAATGAGTCTACTTTTAACTGCCATTTTAACGATAATAACTACATAATTATTATTTTCTTAGTTATAACTATAATTGTAAATATCCGGTTAAAAATATTACTGTACACGTGCGTTATCCACTTGTTGTAATTTACTGATGATGACGAGGAGATGAAGAAGAAAAAGATGATGATGATTATGATGATGATGATGATGATGATGATGATGATGATGATGGTGATGGTGATGGTAATGATGATGATGATGGCGATGATGATGATGATGATGATAATGGTGATGATGATGATGAGGATGATGAGTGTGATGATGATGATGACAATGACGACGACGATGATGATGAGTGTGATGACGATGATGATCATCATCATTAATAACAAATCTTATAGGCCCGATTTCAATGTATTTATATTATAATAGGTATGTTGACAAAATTACCAAAAACGAACCCAGAACTACATTTCTACGTCCAAGCCAGTTAAAATACAAAATCGATAGGCGTACATTGAAAGCTGCATTGTCTTAATTTATGTAAAAAAATGATAATTTCGTGTTTTTCCATTAATAATGCCTAAAAATTTGTGTTTTGATACAAAGCACGCCACTTTTCAGAATGGCGGAGACAGTATACCTACGGCAGCCTTGCGGTGTCTCAATTTCGTTCATTTGCGAATTTTTAATGTAAAATAGTACAATTTCCGACGAGCATATAGAAGTTCCGTAATAGATGTTCTTTTACCTCTACCCCAACCATTATGGGGCTGAGGTTGGTGTAGACAAAAACCTCATTACGTACGTCTCACTATTACCCTTGCAAATTCTACGAATTTCCTAAACATCACCCCACACCCATGGTGAACCTGAAGTTAGGGACTCTCGACCCAGGGGCAGATCCAGGATCAAGCAAAAGTGGGTGGGAGACTTTCCCAATATCCAGCCGTTGGGTCAGTCGGTCGGAATTTATTTTTAGTATAGCCCATTCAAGGTTTTCTGCAGTTTGATTTTTTAAATTCTTATACTCTATTATTGGGTTAATGCTTTATGCATTCCTTAATGATTTTTGGATACCTTTGTAACAATTTTCAGGATAACTTTATATCTAAAAATATGGAAATATGTACGTTAAAAAAGACCGACCCTTTTCGAAATTTTAAGTCGGTTGAGCTTGGGGAAAACAAATACCAGCAGTATATCTATGACGTTGACAGAAATTGGCGAGTGCGTATGGGGGAGGGGGTGGTGGCCTCAACACCGATCGTATTTGGGACAAGAAAAAATACGTTATGTAATGTAATGTAATGTAATTAGATTTATATAGCGTCTTAAACCGTAGTCTCAAGGCGCTGTGGACCAGATGTTAACACATTCCTATGACTTTCTTCCTTATTTCGAGCATTTTGTGTTATAGTTTTTTGTCTAGGCCTATGAAGCGGTGGGGTCGTCTACGGGTGGTGCTCGGGGCCTCATTTGCGAATTTTATTGTTTTCTCGAGAATCCTAAGCACCCCTGGTACGCCACTGTATAGTTAAACTTCAAGTAAGTATATTTTTAGGTTTAAGTATACACGCTAGAGAGAGTCATTATAGTTATTTAAGTATCAACTAAACAAAATTACTAAACAAGAGAAGGAAACGATATATTTATCGTATTTTTTGTTTACATTTTGATTCTTTATTTCTATAATTATTATTAATCTAAGATGACGAATTGTTGGCCATTTTAAGTTTAAAGAGAGCATCAACCTTAATTTCTACGTAATATATTTATAACTGTCGAAATAAAGAACAACATTAACGAAAATGAAGAACGTAAAGCAGTGTTGTTGGTTAGGTAGGCCTACCTTACTCGCAGGAATGAGCACCCTATTTAAATAAGTTTTCCTTGAATACGCGCCCTTCCAATCGCGCGGGCGTTTATTCGCGCAATTAGGCCTACGGTAAGTTAACCATGAGGATAAATCAAGGTGTACTTACTAAAACTTTGTTGCGGAAACTGTATATTGGCGTTTGTTGATGACAGTGGTAAGTTTTGTAGAAAACTATTGGTAGCACCGGAACTGACTGACTCACTTGTGTCTAACATTTTTGAATAAAGCTGAAATCTAGAAGTGGTTGAATTAATTGTCGACTGTTGTATCTTCATTGTAGCATTTGATTGGGAATCGCTTTTAATTAATAAAGAGTTCGAGTTAGCGGTAATTGATGTAAATGCAGAAAGCCTAGGTTGAGTCCGATCCGTAAGTACCGGGCTGCTGCTGTTGCTCCTGGACTCGCTTAGAAGTACGTTCGTTGGCCTCATGGTTTCTTTGCAGCCAGACAACATCTCCACACTGTAATTTATAGTTTGTTACCTTAAAGACAACTAAATTCTATTTGTGTGTCCTCTTATGCAGGAGAGAACATTTTTTACTGTAAATGTTTTGATACAACTAGAATTCAAACCGTTTAGAAAGATCTTTAGGTATACACAACACAATTCAATCAAGATTTCTATTCTACAATCACGTTTTATTCTTGCCGGTGTACAGTATATTGTCTGCTTACCGTTCTTGTTGGTGATGCAACAGTATATTGTCTGCTTACCGGTCGTATGCCTGTGAAAGGTTTGTCGAGCAATCTCAATTAAGTGAATAAAACACCACGTCTTTAAAGTTATTTGACATAACGACCGCAATAATTGTGATCAATTTTTATTATTTAGAAAGATCACCGGTTCTCGTCTACTAGTAGACCTAAGTAACGAGTATTTTCATTGGGCAAAAGTCTATAGTGCTTTGTCTAAATTAACGTCGACAGCCAATGACGAACGATATTTATTTTCATATTGATTAATTACAGCTGACTGGATAGCTTGCATATAAATTAGTTTGATATCATATTCTCTCTATCAATGACATTTACAATATTAAAGAATGATTTGTATTGTACTGATGATTAATCGGATTAAAATATCATTAGTGAGGTTTCGCAGATTTACGAAATACGAATACGAAAACGGATACGTCATACATTCTTGTGAGATTTGAAAAGAACACCTTAAATATCTGTCACAGTTGGTCAATATTTTACGACGATCATCAACAATTCATAGGTAGAAAATTTGATATATTTTTTAACACATTTAGCAACTTTAAAATATTGGAGTGTGACGTATCCGTTTTCGTTTTCGTATTTCGTAAGTTTGCGAAACCTCACTATTATGTTTGTCGTACTCATGCGAAATCGCCAGGTTTGAATAAGGCTTCCCTTTCAAATAAGCGTAACCCCTAAAGCTAGACGCACACTTTGAAGATTTGTTCTCAGCAAAGTGCTACGCGAGGCACTGCTACGGCACAAATTGTCGCCAGTGACAATTTGTGCAGGGACTGTCGGCACAAATTGTCGCCAGCACAATTTGTAGCCGGCAAAATTGTCGTCTTTTGGTGGCGACAAATTGTGTAGGCAGTGATGACACAAATTGTCGCCTGCACAAATTGTCGTCCTTAGGTGACGACAAACTGTGTAAGCATTGTCGGCACAATTTTGTCGCTCCGCACAAATTGTCGCCGGCGACAATTTGTGGAGGGCGATAATTTGTGCCGTAAAACAGGCACTTTGCTGATTAGAATTTTGACGCATACCTGAGCAAAATTTACCAAAAGGCCTATTCACATTATGACGATAACGATCAACGATAAATGGACAAAATTAAATGAAGATGTACATGAATAAATAGAACATGAATAAATAGACCTAAAACGAAATTGGAGAAGTTTTCTTACTAGAACGGTTCAATCACCTTAACTTGTATATTGTGACAAAAGAGTTTTTACAAATTCTATGAAAATAACATCATAATCAATAAAAACGTTAAAATCGTCAAAATTCAACGATTTGGTTTTATTGATTATGACGTCTTTTGATTTGGTTTGTGTAAATAAAATTTTCACTGTATATATACACAAGGAAATTACCTATGTCGACTCCATATAAACACCCATTGATCCCCTGGATTTATAGCCTCTCTACCCAAGAGATACTTCTAGAATGTACGGTATTTTAACATAATTTTATCTTATATATATATAAAGTTTATAAATTATTATTATTATTATGAATTAACTGTACATACATATCTTTACCATTTTTACAATCTGCAACATCCCTGTATAAGCTGTATAAAGAATTTTATCTCTTTTTGTTCCGGCTCCACGACAAGATATCCATTCGTAGAAGTATTGATGGAGAAAGTCTATAATGGTGGCAATAGAGTGTCCCCGAGACTAGAATAAACTTCGACTTGAGTGAATACATAGTTTGAAAAATGTTAAAGGTAGTGGAATAATGTATACTGCATTATTATTATTATTATTTTAATCATGATTAAGATTTGTATTTATGATTGATAGTAATTGTAGTTAGGCCTAAGTCTATAATACTGTTAAATTAAAATATTATTTAATTATTAGGCCTATAATTATTATCATTATAGTTGTTATTTGTAAACATGTGCTTCCTACCAGTAAGCTCTACAGAAGATGGACTGACCTACTTTATACGCAGGCCCAAGTCTTTTCACTGGTCTGGAAGTCCACTACATGATTTTTTTTCTATATTTAAATCATTTTTATCTATTGTTCTATTTTTCTCCATATAATATGGATGTATATCCAAAATAAAAATGGATGCCTTATCGAAACTAAATCGAAGCATACGCCACTTAACTCATTGGTATACCATGTTCCCCCAAAGTCATACTTCCGGATTACCTTCTTAAAACTTAAATAATAACAATAAAAATAGAGACAGTATCTTAAATTACACTTGATATTATTATGGTTATTGCTAAGGAGGAGGTATACACTAATAACTCCTTGCTTAACTAGATGTCGTATGCTAGACTGCATGCATTCATCAATACTAAACGTTTTTATTTTATTTATCCAAACGTTTAGGAAAAGATGTTTCCTTTGATTAATTCTTTGAATATATCTGACTGTGGAACGGTTCGTTAATTTATGTTACTTTGTTTGCCGCCATGATCTTAACGTAAACTAGAGTTTTACGAGTTCAATTATCTCAACAACAGTAAACAATAAGTATTCATAGATTTATTTAACGCTTATACTGTCCCTGATGTTCGTCTAAACCATCGTCATAGCCTATTATATCGGGAATCATCCTCGTTCCTCAGTGTCACATTAGGATACCTTCGAATTAGCTGATTCAAGAGGTACAATATATCCATACAATGTCGGCACACATAAAAGGTAATAAATCAGTCCTTGGTATTCATTACCTGTCAGAACAGGTGTTTCCTTGAAGATGCCGACTTAACTTTAAATGAATAACTGGAGGGGTAACACACGGGGAGAGCGGTATAGGAGCAATCCTCGCGGGTTTAAAAAAAAATCAACTCCAGATAGAGGGATAATCGTGGATGATTCGCGCTAACATCTGCAATGTACCATTTTGATCGGAAGTAATCATCGATAGTTAATTATGACAGTCTCTTTATCATTCATCATTCTAGATACTTCTAATTCAATTGTTATCATTATTATTTGTCTCATTTTCTGACAAATTACCGCCGCTCACTTTCTCGTTATCATAATACTGCTTATTCAAGTTTATTCGAAGAAGTTCTAGAAAGATTTCCGTCCGAAAGTCTCGGATATGACCTTAATACGATCTACGGATCTCCGTTTAATATATAAAATCGAAATCGTATTACAATCGATAAAATTAGAAGACTTCTAATCTAGATTTGTCGAACAATATAAGAATCTCTTCAACAAATAATCTGTTTTGTAGAGGCCAAGTAATTCGATAATAATTTAGATTTTAAGCCTAGTGGTCTAATTTTGAATGAACTGGTTCTTTTCTTGTGAGGTGATATAATTATTAGGCATATTATTATTAGATGATTATTTATAATTAGGCCTTAGCATTCAATATCATTTGATGCAAAAGTTTAGTTACATTGCATAAACAAATTACTGCCAAACACATGGGATAAATATTACATGAGAAATATCTTGCATCAACGTTTTGCCTTTGTGTAGCTTATGGCATAATAATAAAAATAACATTATTATTATTTATTATTATACCATATTTGACAAAAAAAGATGTATTTATATGGCAATTTAACTTCAGTTAAGTGCCAAAGTGCTATAAATCCAGGTAAACTATATCACTTGGAAAAAAATATTAACTTCAACATTTTGGTGCCTTCAATATTAAAACAGTAACCTTATATAATTATGAAAGAATGAAATTATAAAAATGGGTATATAATGGCTTAAGAAATAGGTGCTAAAAAGAAAGATGGCAAAGCCAAAAAGAGAAGGACAGTCTTGTACATGGCAAGCTTGAAAAAATGAAAAAAAACAGTAAGTTTTAAACAGCACTGTAAATAAGGAAACTGGAAGCAGCAAAACGATAATTATCAAGTTCATTCGTAATAGTATACTATGCATTCCATACTTCAACAATATACAGGGAATAATAACGATAGGTTGAAAAATATGGTACTACGAAAGAAGGCAACTACACTAAAGAAAACAAAAATCATGTATAGGACAAGCTTGAAAAAAAGATGGACGAAAATATAAAGAGGAACAAAGTGTTGTTTAAATACAACACAATTTTTTAAAATCCAGATCTTAACATCTCTTCACTCTTAATCTCTTAACTACATTTCCAATATACCTCAATAACGTTCTGCTGTTCTCGTACTCTCTCAGATCTACTGCCAATCATCAAAATGCCGTCTGAGGACCTGTGGTGGACGGTCCTTCGTGGTCGCTGGCTCAAGGCTTTTGAATGTTCTGCTGTTACTGTCCGCGAGACTCAAAACTTACATATTTTTATCATTCTAACTGTTACTTCTTGTTCAAATTTGCTTCTTTTCAATTTTCTGTTTTGTTCTATATTTCAAAAGGCCGTGAAAGCTCATAGACTTTTCATTAGGCCTATGTCCTTTTCCCAACAATACCATACCAATCATATTGAAAGCATTCATTTGTGATCCTTGGTGTAGGTTCCAGAATACATTTTGTTCAATCTTCTACTTTCCATCTACGCAACAGTATACTGTACTATGGCTGTGGTGATGGTAATAAATAAATCGTTTATTTCGGGCATGACACGGCAAAACTACCAAGTTCTAGAAAAATTGAAAATGAGTTATTGTTAAAACTATATTTCACTTTTCACAAGATTTAAAATGAGAGGTCAATTATCAACGTCTGACATCTGTAACTGAAGTTATTGGACAAAATAGTTACAAATTTTCTTTGTATTTGCTTAAATTTTCTGTTGTTATTTGCTTATTTCTCAATAATTTCTGTGCGACAACTTGGGGGTTTTGGCCGTGATTAGCCTCATTTAAAGAACACTTTACAAATTGCACTTATGAAGAAGTAACAGAGTTGTAAACATACAGCCAAAGTGAAAAGGAAGAATCATTGACCACTTGGCATCAACGGTGTGGCGTCCTATTGACTATGTGCTGATGGTAGTAAATTAATCATTTATTTTCTTAAAACTTTACCCGTGACACTTGAGGAAGTAACAGAGTTGTAACCATATCATTAGGATGCAGCAAAAAGCTGGTTCCTGGACGACTTTGTTATTAGTGTATTATCGCATCCTCCTTATTATGTCATGATGGCACACCAGTAGCTTTTGAGGAAGTAACGAAGTTGTAAAGATTATTAGGTTATACAGCCAAAAATTGGAAAAGCAAATCATTAGAAGAATGGATGACTTGGCTGCCATGGTGTTTATAATAAATGGATAAAAATCAGAAAAATGGACAAATAGCCTGCCCAACTAACCTACATACATGGCTGGCTATTGTCAATCTATTTTAATAGGGCAATTAATGCTCTTTGAAACTTTCATAAAACCAGGAAAATTTCCTGGAAAAAATTAAATCTCGGGAGCTGAGGAGATTAGTAAAATTAATGAAGAATCCATGACAATCCTGGAGACTTGAGAGCTCTGATGGGCTAAAAGACTAGCGGCGGAGATTAGCGCTGGCAATCTGGACATAGGAAAGTATCACTCACTTCACTCTGGTGAAGTGACTGATATCTTTATATAGTTGTTTTTACTATTTTATTTCATCTAATATTTTCTGGAGTTTTTAGGTGGTATCTTCATTTCACTCGGTGTGCTGTTTCCTCCCAAGTGTCACCTGGAATATTGGTAGATCTTAGATTAATTTTTAAAACCTATGGTGTAGTCGCTGTCCACGAACAGCACACTTCCGTTGCCGAGTTCGCTATGCAGAGCACATTTGAGATTGCGTTTCATCCAGCAGCACATGCCCAGTCCATCAGACGACCATGGTAGCTAATGTTTCTGCACTTGTCATACCTGCCCCAGTGACGGATCCAGCGGAGCTCGAAAGATGAGGTCCGATGCCAAGTTGGACAATCACAGTGTGTAGTTTAACAGCTAACTGAAGGCAAAAATTTTTCTCTACAGATGCTCACTGGTGCCATTTTAAAGGTCGAAAGTGTGAAAAAAATAATATTCTGCCAAGTTAAAAGGGGAAGGGGAGGGTCAGGTGAATCCGCGCCTGTGCTCTGCCAAGGTCTTCAAGTATTTCACTACTTTACTCTGTCGGTTGGTTGGTCCATCAGCATTATTTTTAACCATGTCATTGGTTTTACTATGTTAAGTTGAAGATCTGAAAATTCTTTAATTTTTTCTTTCAAATACCGGTCATTCCATTTGTTAGCTAGTCAAACGGTCTGTCTGACTCATTTGCTGTCGAACACAGGCCTATAGTTTTCAAAATGTGAGTCCTGGGTCTTCGAATGTTTGTTTCAGTAACATCATATCCTATGTTGACGGGTCGACCTGAACGGAACTTCATTCTTATCAGTGCGAAATGGAATGATGTTTATCGGGATCGGGGGTGGAATGGGATTGAACTGGCAATTGAAGGTAATAACTATAAACAGAGAAAAATAATCCAAACCAGATGGTTCAAATTCAGGAGCAGATCCAAAAGGGAGTGGGGGAGGGCATCCCATCCGGGTTTCATTTGGCAGAAAATGATTTGTTATTGCACTTGAGCTTCTAGACCTAAATGTGGACCAGATAGGATTTTTAGAGAAATAATTTCCCGGCCCTAGCCGGGACCGGACCTGACCCACGACTATTCCCATTAGTTTACTGTTAAAACACCACAATAGGCTTTTCCAACTAGTATCGGCCCCTCTTTTTAGTATTTTCTGTATAAATTGAAACATGTCTATAGAAAGCAATATTTTAATAATGATTTATATTTATATTATTAAATGACACACATTGCTGTCTTGTCAAAGGTACATACAAGTTATCGCTTGTTTGCAAATAAGGTTGCAATCACATCTACTGCTATAAAATACAGCAGGACGTTTGAATCTTTAAAGAGACAAACAAACGATTCACAAAGTGTTCGTGCCATTGTTCGCCGTTTTGATAAGCCCTGAAGAAACAGCCAAAAAACGCACTGCGTTGCGGCGAGATCTACGATGCGCGACTCCCATTGGCGTGTGTAGTTGTCTTTAGAAAACTAATTCGCGGACAGACACGACTGAATCAGCAGATGATAATATTTCACAGCTCATAAGCAAGTATTCTTCTCACTAACTGTGATGCTACTAAACCAATTTCCTCTTCCCAGATAGTCAATTGTAATTTTTATAGTCATCAACTCGAAAGGAAATTAGTTTGTTTTGTATCAAACTGACGGCAGGTGCTAAAGCTAGGCTAGTAAGGTCGACAACATGTTCGCATGTAAAAACATTTATCGAACCAGAATTCGTTGCAGTTAAATGACGAATCCGCGCAGGTTAACGCAGTCTAAGTAAGTTGTCTGTACTTAACCTTGTCTTGTGCTTGATTACATGGAAATTAGTGTAATCCAAAATGATTTGGATAAGGGCCAATGATGATGCTCCATTAACAGTAATGGTTTTCATTATCATTAATTAACGAGCTTCATTAGCCAATCACCGTGTTTTAAGTTCGTGATATAACCCACTGATTATTAAAACACGTAAAAGCATAAAGGCATGCCCAACAAAACATGATAAATACATATTTTCGCACCCAATTTTATGATTAACCTGAAAAGAATAAAAGAATGAAAAATATAAAATCACCACATTAACTTATCAACATCAGTTCATTTAATTGTTCACACATACATTTACCACAACACGTATTCAGGTAGGCCTAAATCATTATTTTTGTTGCCTAAGCCAGACCGCCCAAAAAAAAATCAGGGTCACGTTTTGGTCTAAATACATAAGGATAAAACAGAAATGTAACTTTCAAGTAAAGTTATCCAGGAAATTGTAAAAAATACAGGAATTATCCCCCAAAGATATACGGTATTTCAAACGATAATCCGGTAACTGTAAGAAATAGGCTTTAATAACGTTATCCAGAAAATTGTAAAAAATATGTTTATTTTGCGAAATTCACTGAAAACCATCCTGAAAATTGTAAGAATTGTATAAACATTATAATAAATAGTTAGAGTTATCCCAAAAATTGTAAGAAATACATAAAATTATTCCGAAAACCACTTAATCATCCCGAAATTTGTAAGAATTGCATAAAGTTATCCAAAAATTATAAAAATTAGTTCGAGTTATCCCGGAAAAGGTAAGAAAAACATGAAAGTATCCCAAAAACTTTAATACTTAAAAAAATGATATCCCGGAAATTGTAAGAAATAATTAAAGTTATCCCGAAAACGGTAAGAAATGCACGAAATTATCCCGAAAATTACTTAAGTTATCCCGGAAACTGTAAGAAATACAAGTTCCAGAAATTGTACGAAATGTACAATGTTACCCCGAAAATTGTACGAACACTTAAAGTTATTCCGAAAATGTTAAGAAATATGAGAATTTATTCCAAATAATAATTGTAAGAAATATTTTATCTCAAAATTTGTAAGAAATACCGTACATATCGCTATCCTGACAATTGTGTGAAATACATCGTTATCCCGGAAATTATAGGCCTAAAAATAATCACAGTTATCACGAAATGTAAGAAATACAAAAAGTTTCACCCAAAAATTGCAAGAAATACTTAAAGTTGTATCCCAAAAAGGAGTTTATAAATGTTTAGAATTGCAGAAAACAAAGAGGGGACTACTAAAAAAAGGAAACATTTGTAGGCCGACAGAACGACTCAAACTTTTAAATGTTGTACTTGGGCGACACAAATATTTGTTTAGGCCTTTTTTTAACTACATCGGAGGATTTGTACGATAATGCCTAATACGCCGAATCCTTTAGTAAGGCTTGTACGTAATTTTTAAAATGGCTTAGAAAAATAAATCATAAATCGTGCGTTAAAAATATCTTATTCTCATAATCAAGTTAGTTTCTCAATTCCAAGTAAAATAAATGTCAATTTCAAAATCAACTTGCTGCGCTACATGCGTAAGTTAAATAATTTCAGTCGAATTTATTGTTCATGCCTGGTGTGTTTTCCTTTAACAATCTGTAAGTCGAATATGTTTTTAGACGAATTTTTCAATGCCACTGATTGACACAAAATGATTTACCTTGAGATAAAATAGTTTTTCTTTTCTTTTATTCTTTTTTTTCGGGATGGGGAGAAGGGGTTTCAAATCTTCATATAAGCGCCTTGTCGCTTATCACTATTTTGGAGGTTTCATTACTGCGTTAATTCAATCGAGAGTGACGCCCTACGAGGGCGGTGCTTATTAAAAAAATAATTTGCGTGAAACTTCCCCATGTTACATATCTTCTCTCCTGAATGTAATCATAAATAATTTAAAAAAAAAATATTCTACACTTTATACATGGTATTTTAAGAAGTAAAACATAAAAGGTGTTTCATTACACACATTGTTGTACTGTCGAATAAACGTACGTTGTTAGTGTGGGTAGCATAACCTTTGTTGCTACGATCAGCTAGATATTCAATCAAGTACTTCTAAGTAGGGAACAATGAAAAAACTACTGTCCAAGGGGTTTGGTTCCAGAGTAGGAGGGAATGTGCCAGATC